>JAXIVJ010013051.1:0-38419 GCA_036785665.1 Chirona hameri
TGCCCTTAGCGTAACTACCAATGGTAATTACGCAAAATGGACACCCATATACCTATTATTGCACCGCGAAGCGGCGCCAAAATTTGAGTTTTGAACGGGCTGGATAACTGATTTTTGCTATTGGAACCAGGATGCAGGGTCAAAACGAGGAAATATGTCAGCAAAAGGTGGGGTCAAAAGATATGTTGCCCCCCATTTTATGCCAAAGGTGGGGCCATGGCCCACATGCCCCCCCCCCCCCCCCACCTGCGGCCGCCAGTATGTACTGTACAGTCTATATTAGACCCTTTTGTACTTGAAAAGAACACTTTATTTATGAAATTTTTCCTTTATTTTTTGGTCTGGATAACTAGGCCCTATGTTTGTTTTAGAAAGGTTCTATAACATATATGTATCAACCGAAGGGTACCATGCAGCCACTCAATGAGATTCTTCCACCGCAAAACTAGAAGGAATTTCGCCGCAGTGGCACACAAATGTGATATTTGTTTACTTTTTATCGCAAAATTCTAACAGCTTGGGTGCAGTTGCGTACCAGTTTCAAATACGTTTCATGGATTTCCAGCCATGAACCACATACCAAAAAATGGTGGGGGGGGGGGGGGGGGCTATGGGTTCGTTCGCGACAAAAAAAAGATAGTCAACAAACATCGTGATATCGAGGATTTATCGGGACGCACGTATGTAATATGCGCCGCGAAGCGGCGCGTATTTTGTCTCTTAATTTTGCACCATTTCACATAAAATAGGTGGGTTTTCAACAATTTGATGGGAGCACCAGGGCATTGGTGCCCCATCATTTTTGTCCGTTTTTTTTTTGGTGGTGCCCCTGGTGCCCAGGCGCGGCGGTGCACCTGGTGCGGTGGTGCCCCTTCACGGCGCAAGGGATGGGGGGGGGGGGGTCATGACCCCCGTTGCCCCCCCTGGATCCGCCACTAGCAGTTAAGCTCCGTCTATCGACCTATTTAACACAAGAAGGGACACTCATGAGGAAAGATTACGACAGTAGGTTTTTAGTTGTTAAAAGTTTAAACATATTTCCTTAAGGCCCATAGATCTTGTAATCTCAGAAAAGAATGTTAAGAAAGCTCCCAGCCTACGCTGAAGTACCATTTTGTTATGAACAAGTGCGAACGCTAGATGCTCGCCACCGGCAAGTTTTATTATTGTTTATTTCACGTGCGGTCTAGTAAAAAGATTCAATCCAGCTTTAACAAAACCCTTGGCCCTATACCAACAAACCCCTTAAAACCCAACTCCGGTGAGCACCAAACCAACATCCAACTTCTCCGTTTCTGTGGATCTGCTCGACTCTGTCCCGTCGTCCCAGTTCTGTTCTCACTCACCCCAGCACTGGCCCCGACATTGGTGATGGTGGCAGTGCCCAGGGGCGTGTTGCTGACCCCAGTGGTCACTACGCCGGCCGCGTTACCGGTAGCCACGCCGGCCGGACTCGAGAACTGATTGTGGCCGTAGATACCGCCGAAGCCACCGCCGAAGAGATTGCTGGGCCGAGCCGCCGCCACCGCCACCAACAGCAGAACACCCACCGCAGAACGCATCATCAGAGATAGGCTATGGAGAAGGTACGAAGTTTGTCAAATTCGATCGCTGTTCACACCGCCAGGCTTATCTTTTATACATCAAATTTATCGCACAAGTTGCATGACTCGCATAGTTCTTTTTTACAGCGCTAAAGCTGTCTCTTGCCATTGGCGGATCCAGAACGGTGGTGGTGGAGGGGGGGGGGGGGGGGGGGGATCTCAAAAAAGTTTCACTCAATTCTGAAACTCATCGGATTTCGCTTGATTATACATTGGTAGCTGATTTAAAACAAAATTTCCTTTGTAAAAGTTGCTTAGATTTTCTTCTCCATCATAAAATGTGTCAATTTTGCGCCGATTTCAGGCGGTTGGGTGGGGGGGGGGGGGGGGGGGGCATTGCCGCTTTGTCCCCCTCCCCTGGATCCGCCAGTGTCCCTTGGTCAGTTTGACACTATTTGGCAAGAGTTATACATGCAAATACCTTTATATCCATACACAATTACACAGTGCTATTTAAGATAGTAAAAACAGAACGGAGACTTAAAGGCACATACTAAATACATCAGTCAGCCTGATAAAAAAGATGCGCTGCGCTGCTTGCGTTATTTTCAATTCGCCAAACATCCACGTTATTAAAGGATCTTAAGCTTCTACGACTATATATGCCGATATACAAATTACTTATTAGCTACCAGACGATATATTTTTTTTTTCGGATAGAATTGTTAACATTCGCGTCGAGGCCGTTATAAAATCGAATTCGTTGTTGACGATGTCCTCGACGCGATAGCGGCAAATTCCATCCGTAGAATAAATATACTTGTGAACGTTTAAATACTTTTCATACCTACGTTATTGTTTAGTAGAAGACATATCTGAATCCCGGGCAATCATTCTTACAAACGTGCAATGCAATAGTTTCAGAGTTTGAAAGTTTAAAGCATCTTCACTCAGCGCTACTCAACGCCCCCAGCCCAGCCCGCGCGGAGCTGGGGTCTCCATCCGAACGCCCTGTGCTGGGGGTAATTTTACCCCCCCTCGTATCTTCCGAACCAATAACTGCAGCGAGACGCGCAAGGCGGCGATCGAAAGCTCTCAGTGAGAAGAATCTAACGCATACCCGAAATTCTTAAAATAAGGCTACATGTCAGGTCACGGTCAGGTCAAGTGTCAAAATTTAAGTATTTGGGTTTTAGGTCTATACTTTCCATCCAAAGCCTTATATTGCAACTATTATCTCACAAAGTGCTCCTAAATGTATAATGCATCTCCTGCACAAGTAAAATTGAAATTGTAAGCAAAGGTCAAGGCCAAGGTCAGGTCACAAAAGGTCAAAGACCTACGAAAGCCATACGACACATGTTGTATGGGATATTTTACACGTAGAATTCGATAGAAGCAGTCATTTTCACAGCCTGACTCCATATAATGGCCCTCAGGTCAAGGCCAGGTCGCAATAAGGACAATATTCTAAATTTATTAATTAAAATAACATTGCATGTTTCTAGACCTAGTTTCTTATAAATACAGTGGTGGTATTTATTTTTCTGTATCTGATCAGTAAAAGCAAAAAACGCAATTGAAAAAAAAATGATGTCAGGAGATACTTATACTTCGAGAGCTATAAGTCAGTAAAAAATAAAGAAATTGCTTTGAAATTTGGTTTCAGCATCGTTCATACCCGGTTCTCTAATATATATTCCGTTTTTTTTTTTTAAATCTTCAAAAAAACTTTGTGGAAATTCTTCCCACAAAATCAGTTTTTTGCATTTTTGGGGGTCAAAAGCCCCAAATTTTGAAAATCCGAGATATTCATTGTAAAGACAATGTAATTTCCTTTTTTACGCCTTTTATTTGCAAGTTGCATTAACATGCTATTCTCTACGATTTTTGCAAACATTTAACGTTTTTCATCAAAAATTACATGACATGGCAGCCACTCAATGAAGATCCTCAAACTCAATCAAAGCCACTCAATCAAAAATAAAACGTCATTATCTCCCAAAATTTTCACGAATTTCAACAAAATTTTGACAAAAGACACATAATTGATGCAACATAAAGTACCGTAAGTTTCACTGTGATATCTGTTATAGTTGTCAAGTTATTGAGAAAATCCGGGGGTAAAATTTACCCCCCCACGGGTTAACACGCGCGGCGCTGGGGGATACATTTTAGTTTCACCTCCCGGATTTTCTCAATAAATTGAAAACTATGGCAGATATCAAAATGAACTTTCGGTACTTTATGTTGCATCAATTATGCGTCTTCTGTAATTTTGTTGTTGAAATTGGTGAAGGAGTTTGGGAGATAATGACGTTTTAGTGACGTCATGTCGTGCCATTTTTGATGGAAAAACGTTAAATGTTTGTAAAATTGTAGAAAATAGAGTTTTTATGCAAATTGCAAATACAAAAACGCAAAAAGAAAGGAAATAATGTTTTTTTCTTCGAAACGGCTATCTCTGAATTGCATTTTTTTTGGGTTTTGATCCCCGAAAATATGTCTAGTCTATTGTGATTATATGCCCTACCATCCATAACAATCAACAAACATTGAATAAAAAGGTAACCAAATTAGCAGTTAACTTATGCACCGAACGACGGCCTAGTTAGTGGTTCCGACCCTCAATTTTTTGGAAATTGGTTGATTTATTTTCAACATTAGGAGTTTTGTATAGATTTGTCTCTGGCTGTATATAACACTATGCTTTAGCTTATCATGAACACAAATCATTTTTCCCAACAAAATCAACCAACAATGGAAAAACTGGCAATGCAATCGGAAGTTCACTTATGCACCCAACGGCGAAATGGCGATGTGTTTACAAAGTCATTGTTACGCTTCTCGGCGCACTTACGTCATTTGTGGTTGTGTATTCAACGTTTAACAGATTGCAAGAAAAGCGCCATATGTGTAGCGCTTCCAATAGTAAAGGGGAAAACACCGATCATGAAGTCCGAAAGAAGTATATACCTGTTTTTCCCGCACAAATAATTTTCGAGTATAAAAAGTCGTTATTTATTTTTATGTTGAGGTTCGATCAATTTGATACCGTACATGCTGCAGATAATGCAGAAAAATAGATCAAAAGGTGAATATTTCTCTTTAACTGAAAAATAAAAACATTTAATTACGGGTGGGTGAAAAGATGGTTTTGACGATTTTGAACAGATTTGGGATTTGAAAGGATTTGAAAGAAAGAAAAAAGAAAATGAACGCTGCTGTAGTAGAGAACCACCGAGGTCTAAGAGAGGTTTGACGAATTGAGAGGTTTGACGAATTGAGAGGTTTGACGAATTGAGAGGTTTGACGAATTGAGAGGTTTGGTATGGACAACAACCCAGGCACGTAGCCAAGGGGAGGGCGGCGGGGGCGGTCGCCCCCCCCCCCCTAGAGGCCAGGAGCCACTCCACATCACTATCACCCACTCCACATCATGTCTTTTCGCGGATTCCAGATGAGTCCCTGAACAGGTCAGAAGGGCGTTGAAAAGGTCAGAGGGGCCCCTAGACGATCTGAAGGGACATTGGGCCTTTCAACAGTAAGAATACAGTTGTACAGGGAATCAAACTCAAAATTTTCGCGCCGCTCCGCAGGGAATTTAACTACAAATTCAATTATATGCGGGTTAGGAAAAAAGTCGGTCAGTTTCTCGGCACATTTATGTGTTATGTTGCTACTTTCCTATATTATTGGGCAAAATAGTTCATTTTAGCACCTTTTCCCCGCACTTTAAAACGCACAATATAGCAATTTTAGAGGTCCACACCATACGCAATGGGATGCATTGATGAGAAAGCAACCCAGGGCATAATACTCAAAATTTTCACGCCGCTCCGCGGCGCAATTTTTTAAGAGTTCCAGGTCTTGAGCTTAAACAAATATTCCAAGTTAGTATAGCTGATTCCAAATTCGTGTCGCTGGTTCCAAAGTTGATGTGTCAGTTTGCTAACTCCAGCTCCTAAACGTTGGTATGGCCAATGCCATACCTGTCATACTGCATTTTCCAGCCTTGTAACGTGCCTTTTCATGCGTTTTTTTTTTGGGGGGGGGGGGGGCCTTTCAACGCTTGGGAAGGGGCCCTTTCAACGCTCGGGAAGGGGCCCTTTCGAGGCGCCCCCCCCCCTGGAAGAAATCCTGGCTACGTGCCTGCAACAACCCATTAAACCCAATATCCATGATACAAGTCCACACCAAGGGTCCGGTTGGTCATTACCTGTTGGCTGTCTGTGTGTGGGTTCTCCGTATCCCTGGGTCCGCCGTCACCTGGTCTGCGGGTGTTTTCGCCATCACCCCTTTTATATGAGCGCCAGCTGGCTACCGCCGGAGGCGATGGACGGTCCCGAGGGAGTCGGGGAGCGAATGACGGAGTCGGGTAGCGAATGGCGGTCCCGAGGGAGTCGGGGAGCGACTGACGGTCCCGATAGAGTCGGGGAGCGAATGGCGGAGTCGGGGAGCGAATGACGGTACCGAGGGAGTCGGGGAGCGAACGACGGTCCCGAGGGAGTCGGGGAGCGAATGACGGTCCCGAGGGAGTCGGGGAGCGAATGACGGTCCCGAGGGAGTCGGGGAGCGAATGGGAGGGAGCGCCGACCGTGGCCGGTCGGGAGAGGGGAACGGTCGGGAGGGGGGAACGGTCGGGAGAGGGGAACGGTCGGGAGGGGGAACGGTCGGGAGAGGGGAACGGTCGGGAGAGGGGAACGGTCGGGAGAGGGGAACGGTCGGGAGGGGGAACGGTCGGGAGAGGGGTACGGTCGGGAGGGGGGAACGGTCGGGAGAGAGGAACGGTCGGGAGAGGGGAACGGTCGGGAGAGGGGAACGGTCGGGAGGGGGGAACGGTCGGGAGAGGGGAACGGTCGGGAGAGGGGAACGGTCGGGAGAGGGGAACGGTCGGGAGGGGGGAACGGTCGGGAGAGAGGAACGGTCGGGAGAGGGGAACGGTCGGGAGAGGGGAACGGTCGGGAGGGGGGAACGGTCGGGAGAGGGGAACGGTCGGGAGAGGGGAACGGTCGGGAGAGGGGAACGGTCGGGAGAGGGGAACGGTCGGGAGAGGGGAACGGTCGGGAGGGGGGAACGGTCGGGAGAGGGGAACGGTCGGGAGAGGGGAACGGTCGGGAGAGGGGAACGGTCGGGAGGGGGAACGGTCGGGAGAGGGGAACGGTCGGGAGAGGGGAACGGTCGGGAGGGGGGAACGGTCGGGAGAGGGGAACGGTCGGGAGAGGGGAACGACCGACTACAGTGGTAAACAACGGAGATGCAACGGGTTTCGGAATTTTACAAACGCAGAACCGCAGAGCGCTAGCGGGTTATGCGTGGAGGAAACAGTGACGCATGGCTTTCATCCGAAAGTCATCACCATTTTACAATGATGCGATGAAATGTGCAAAGAAGCTCACGTTAAACGTTTAACGTTAGTTGTTCTGGCTTCAGACATTTCCGAGAACTCAACTGAACCACGGCGGCATGCATCTCCAAGAGTTCAAAACAACTTTAAGCATAAAGCGAAATATATAATATTTTGACTAATGTCCACTCCATAATCCCTAAACCGATCTCACAGATACAACAGTAGTGTACTTCAATTCCGCAAGTAAGAGGCTGCACGGAAATATTTCAATCCTCCACTAGCGGGCCTGTGGCTTTGAACTCAGCAGCTCTGATGAGCGCGTTGATGCCGTGATAGGTTGCGGGTTGTAACTTCGCCAACTTACATTTGTTTCTCAGGATATAACAACACAATCATACCAAAGTTAATGCTGAAGACAATAACAACATCTGATGCTATGCAGGCTGTCTTGAGCTCGCTTGTGTTGCTCACTTTGGAAAAACTTACTGAAAACGCTCTTCTGTGTTTCCATGCCGTGCCTATGGTGTAGTACGGCTTTGGTAGAATGAATGGCTATTAAAGGGAGATAATCACCTGTTTCCACACAAATGAAGTAAGCACCTGAAATCGATAGACGAAGCCAAAATATGATGTAAATTCATCACAATTTGCATATAAACATTCCTACCGAAAGATATTCAATTGACAGTTTCCTACTGATAAGCGATCCACGCTTATATCGGTCGGTACTCAGCAAGTACTCGATAACGAATTAAGTAAATTAGCCTCCATACGCATTGTTATTTATCATGAAGGTATGCAATACGTTTCATGCACTCTTTCTTTTGCGAATATGAGCCAATATTTGTATGAACAATCAACAATCATTTGAAAAAAGGCGCATTGAAATCGACAGTTTAGCTTGGCACCGGCGGGCCGGTGCCAAGCTAAACTACGGCGGCCTATTTAGTGTCGGCGATTTGTTTACAAGTACCCAATCTTCCGAACCGATGACCGCAGCGAGACGCGCAAGGCGGCGACCAAAAGCTCTCAATGAGATGAATCTAACGCATATCCAAAATTCTTAAAATAAGGTCACATGTCAGGTCACAGTCAGGTCAAAGGTTAAAATCGAGTTATTTGAGTTGATGGACCATACATTCCATTCAAAGCCTTAGATTACGACTATTATCGCACAAAAAGCTCTCAAAGGTAATGATACATCTACCACATTACCGAAAGTGAAATTGTAAGCGAAGGTCAAGGTCAAGGTCAGGTCACAAAAGGTCACTATTGGCAAAAAGTCTACGAAAGTCATGCGACACATGTTTATGGGCTATTTTACACGTAGAATTCGATAGCAGTTGTCATTTTCACACCCTGACCCCATATAAGGGCCCTCAGGTCAAAGGTCAGGTCGCAGAAGGTTAAAAATTGAAATAGAAAATATGAATACAAAATGCATGTTTCTAGACTAGTTTTGTCTTAGAAATACATCGGTGGCATTTATTTGTCTGTATCTGGTCAGTAAAAGCCCAAAAACGCAACTTAAAAAATGACGTCATGAGTTAGTTACTTATATTTAGAGAGCCATAAGTCAGTCAAAAATAAAGATATTGCTTTGCAATTTGGTTTGGGTATCGTCCATACTTGGTTCTCTAATATATATTCCGTTTTTTATATATTTGAAATACTTTATTTTGTGAGACAACAAATTTCCGAGAAAATCTGTTTGTATTTTTGGGGTTAAAAACTAAAAATTGGGAAAATTCAAGATAGCCATTTTGAAAACAATGTCATTCTCTTCCTCTGCTCGTTTTTTATTTGCAATTTGCTGCTTCAAAACTCGATTTTCTACGATTTTCCAAACATGTATCGTTTTCCCACCAAAAATGGCATGACATGACGTCACTAAAATATGATTATCTCTCAAACTGCTTCACTAATTTCAATGCAGTTTTAACAGAATGCGTAAAATTGCTGCAGCATAAGGTTCAAAAAGTTTAACATCGATATCTAACATAGTTTTCACGTTATTGTGAAAATCCTGGAAGGGGGGGTACAATTTACCACCAACCCCAGCGCCGCGCGGGTTAAACGTCATTGCGTTATCAGCTTTTCACCGGAGATGTAACCGTGTTATACAGTGATACTAGAATTAAAAATATGCTGTCATGTCAAGAATGATTTGCCAAGCAGCATTATTGCTGAACATAATTTGTTATTGATGCAACTTCTGTTTGTTTTGAAATAAGGCTATATTTTTCGCTTCTACACTCGCTGATGAAAAATAATTGAGTATTGTGTTTATAATTTATATCTCAAAATGTTCACCCATTTTGCGTGTGACTAGTTGTCCGTATCTACAAAACTGTTGCATTTTCTAGAATTTCGACACAATCAAGCACTTTAGAAGGACTGCAATGGAAAGTAACATCCGGTAACATGTGATCTGGAAAACACTGATATAAATTAAAGGGAATAGTTCACCTTTAACATGTTTTTTTTAACTGAGACAGCAGATTTCTAGACCAGATCGAAAAATGGGTTGTGGTGAAAGAATTACCTCGCTACGCTAAGTAATTTCGACACAGGACTAGTTGGCTCCTTTTAGAAGTCTCTGTTTCGGGTCCACGAAACTTCACAACGGTTGTTTACGTTACAAGCAGCCTGCGTGTATATGTCTTAAGTCCGCCATTATTGTGTGCAGTAGCTTCCATATCCAAGCTACCATATGTATGACGTCATACATTGCCATTTTTTAAGGCCATGAAGAAGAATAGAGAAACATGTCTATTTCTCGACGGATATCCAGCTATCGTCCAACAAAAATGTCATATTCGTTTTTCAGTTCAAAATACCCCGTATAGCCAAATTTTAAGATTTTTTTTTCAATGTGACCTATTAAAGGGAGATAATCACCTTTTTCCACAAAAATGCAGTCAACACCTAAAATCGATAGATGAGGCCAAAATATGATGTACATTCATTACATTTTGCATATAAACATTCCTACATAAGATATTGGCAGTTCCCTACTGATAAGCGATCCACGCTTATATCGGCCGGTACTCAGAAAGTACTCGATAACGAATTAAGTAAATTAGCCTCCATATGCATTGTTATTTATCATGAAGGTATGCAATATGTTTCATGCACTCTTTCTTTTGCGAATATGAGCCAATTTTTATGAACAATCAACAATCATTTGAAAAAGACGCATTGCAATCGGCAATTTAGCTTGGCACCGGCCGGCCGGTGCCAAGCTAAACTACGGCGACCTATTTAGTGTCGGCGATTTGTTTACAAGTGCCCATTCAACAACGTTGAACAGGTTGATACAGTTGCGCTTTCCAATAGTGGAGAGAAAATACCGATCATTAATTTTCCCAAACTTCCAACTTTGAATTAGGGAATAATTTGATTTAATTCTTAAATTTAGATCACAACATTTTAATACCATAACGGTAGCCAAATAAGTTGTTGCTAACAAAATCAAAAGGTGATTATCTCCCTTAAAGTTAATTTCAAAATGACGTTATAAAATAACGTAAATTGCAGTCTACGGAGAGTGATGCATTGCTTTTTGAAGCTTGATTTATAATTTAAACAACAGAGAAGTTGGTTCCTACATGTTAATCACACGAAACTATAAACCATTCCTTCTGCCAATTAGTATTGCGTGCGTGTGACCGTTCCTCCAAACTTTGTCACAAAAAGGGCCCCTGAGAAACCGTCACGAGACTGCCTTCTCATTTTCCTCCACAGCAGACTGCCCGGGCTTCCCGCCACCACCGCGGCCAGCACCACGCACGCGTCGCGGGTAGACAAAGAGGTGTGTTTCACCCAGCACCTGTGACCTCCGGGGACCCCCTCTTGTTTACAGCATGGGTAGCCGTCGGGTTTCCCTGCCTCTGCCGGAAGGGAATCCTGTGATCCCCGCCCGAGGCATGCTACTCACGCAGTAGAGGTGTGCATGGTCTTTGGAAACCCACCCGACGCGGTGGTGTATCCGTGCGGAACAGGGGATCGTTTCTTTCGCCTGGTTTTGTGACTTGAAGTTGTACTAAAGGAGGCCTCGTCCAGTCTCTATATGTGTCAAGTGCTAAATTACGGATGTTTTAAGTTCGGTTTGTGTTCCCATCTAATCTGCTTTCGTAACTGTGTGCATTCAGTCTTAATGATTAAATACATTTTGTTAGTTTTTGTTTTGCTTTGCATGGATCGCAATTGCTCATAGATAAACAACAAAAATGGTGTGTGAAGGATAGCGTCATTACCAAATTGCGCAGGCTTCGCTATCTTCCCTGACTTTTTCCTTTTTTTCTCTTTTTTTTTCTCTCCACTTAAGGGCTAGTTCATTTCCACAGAATTCACAGGTCATTCAACAAGCACCAGCATACAAACATAAGCATCAAATGAAATAGCAGTTCGCCTGGCCTCACTCACACTAAACGTTATTGTAAATGTGTGTGTATGTATGTATGTATGTATGTATGTATGTATGTATGTATGTATGTATGTATGTATGTATGTATGTATGTATTTATGTATGTATGTATGTATGTATGTATGTATGTATGTATGTATGCATATATGCGTGTGCTATAAACGACCGGCATCTCTCGGGACTAATCTCATTTTAACTGATCACCAAGGCAGAAGAAAGGCGGGTTTATTATTATTATTATTATTTTTTTAAATCCCTTCAATCGATAATTTTCTTGAGTTCTCCCCACTTACTATCGAAGCCATCTAAATCATTATTTAATCTATATGCACTATATTCCTTTTCAGCTTCAATCTTTAAAGCTTGCATCATTACAGTTCGCGAAGGTGAAACTTTGTTCATTCGCGCTTTGTGTATTACATCCTTACCAATCATTGCTAGTAAGGCAATTATATTTGAAAGATCATTGAGGAAGAACCAACTGATAATGTTGATATGTACTACTTTATTGTATTGCTGTTTTATGTGTCAGAGAACTTCCTTAATAAATATTTCAACCTTCGGACAGTACCAGAAAACATGGGCTAGTGTTTCTGTTGCCTGTTCACAAAAGGAACAAAGGTTCCAAGATTGTATATGCATGGCTTCCAGCAGCTTATTTGTTGGATATATTCTTGTTATTATTCTATAATGTAAGTACAGCAAATACGTAGACGTCGTGGCATTTACAAGTTCTGTTAATGCTTCATTAATGTGGCCACCTATTTCGCTTTGCCATTTATTGTTTACCTTCAGATCGGTCTCTAAATTGTTTTGTGCTAAAGCTTTCACAAATACATTGTCAACATATTTTGTGAATTTGGATTCGTTCATTACGACTTTTATCTTATATGGAATGTTTGGGTTATTTACCTTTCTTCCTGAGTAGTTTATCAAGTTCTGCGGAAGTCTCCGTACCAACCTTTCGTAGCAAATGAATGTCATTTCTATTCCAAACTTTTCTTTGATATTTTCCTTTGATTATAACTGGCCAGAAGAAGGATTAAATAAATCGCAAATAAAACGTAACCCTTTTCTGTCCCATTGCTTAATAATACCTTTTGGAAATCCACTATGGTCAGAAAACCATATAGTTTCCGATAGTATTTCTTCATTACTGGGTTGGTATTGTGTAGCAAACCTTATTAATGCATTAGGTATATCTTGTACAAAGGGTTTGTTATGTGTTTCCTTATTAACATGAGTTCTTCTTTCCCATAATATGTGAGGAGATTATTTCCATTTGGTAATTGTGCATGTGCTATATGTGTCCAATCGGCTTTTGAAGTACTTAAGCGTTTGAGCCATGATAGTTTCATACTGTCAATGAAGCTTTTTATATTAATCATTTTCAATCCGTCTTGTTCATAGTTTTGTATAAGCTTCGTTCGTTTGATTTTGTCCCCTTTTCCACTCCATATGAATCTATAAAACATTGTTTCTATTTCTTTTATGTATTGCACAGGTGGGTTTGGCAATGCTATGAATAAATGTTAAAGTTATGACAATAATAACGCCTTTATTATGCATATCTTTCCAACTGGGGAAAGATTACGCCTCTTCCATTGCTCTATCTCTCTATGGATTCTATGTTGACATTCTATGTTGAATATTTTTCGCTGTAATTTTATCTAGATTTGTAGCTGTGTAGTGTATTCCAAGTACTTTTAGGTCACTCACAATTGTAATTCCCAAGTCCTCTGGTATATCATTTCTTGCTAAAGTTCCAATTGGTAGGTAGGCTGTGTTATCTAAATTTACTTTAAGGCCGGAGAGATGGGCAAGTTTAACAAGCTCATTCATAGCACCTCTTACTGACTTTACTGTGCCATCTAACAACAAAATTGTGTCATCGGCATACTGGGAAATGCGAATCTGCTTTTCTCTTAATATGTTTATTCCTTTTATTTCTGTAGATCGGTTTATTTGGCCTGCCAACACTTCAACTGCAATATCGAATAAATATCCGGACGATGGATCCCCTTGTCTAATTCCACGTTGTAAAAATATTTCTGGTCTTAGGTGCCCGTTTAGCTTAATGCGGGAATAATTCTGAGGATTGAGATACAATAGATCAATCAGTTGTAGGAAATTATCACCGAAGTTGAATTTTTCATCACAAGCCGTAAAAAAATCCCATGATATCGATTCAAATGCCGCTTCGAAGTCTGCAGCAACAATCATTCCAGGTATTTTGGTATCTTTGGTTAAGGCTATTGTGTCAAAAAGCAATCGAGTATTCTCGCCTATGTATCTACCAGAAATGTAAGCAGTTTGACAGGAACTAATTATTTTAGATATTATGCTTCTGAGTCTGTTTGCCATTGCTGTGGAAATTATTTTATAATCAACATTTAATAAAGTAATTGGTCTCCAACCCTTCATCTGGTGTGGTGACTTTCCTTGTTTGGTTATAGGTTTGATAATCCCTGTTCTATGTGAAGGTAAGTTTGTTTTTGTGTGAGTGACGCTATAAATGCGCGATGTGGCCCTAATTCAGCCCAGAGTGATCTAGAGAATTCTACCGGAAAACCAATTGACCCTGGTGTTCTTCCCTTTATCATTCCCTGCAATGGTTGTCAGCTCCAGTAACGATATTTCTGACTTTAATCGTATTCTATCGCTATAATTTTTTGTTGTTGTAATATTTCTGGAAACGATTTCGTCATTCACCTCATTATCATTTCCGCTGCTATACTTAGTTTCCAAATTCCGTGAAAACTCTGTAAGGATCGTATTGTTTTGGGAGATAATGCGAACTCCTTTTTTAATATACTGAATGTTTTTTGTATTACCATTCCTTTTCTCCAGCGACAAACATATTATCTTCCCTGACTTGATTAGATGCGGAGAGCTCCGCGAGGGAAGGCCTGACTATCATAGTCCGTACTGTAAGTACATACCTGATCGACAAAGACCTTCGCTCCAATACTGTACAGCCGTCCAAACCATGGAGTTCGAGCTCGAGGCGCCGTCCGCCATCTTGCCAGGGTGGTGATCGTGCCTGTCGCCAAGCGTAAGGTTTGTCTACACAATTTTACCTAAAACATAGGCAGAACTGTCCAAATCTAAGTGATCGTGTACTTTAACATGGGACTAGGCTACGACAGTCATTTTTCAGTAGAAGGGTTGTAGGACATTGGAATATGCTACCAGGGGATGTCGCTGATGCAGTGACACTTGCTTCCTTCAAAATTAGATTAGATAAATACTTTACAGAGAAGGGATTAGTTCATAAATACTCGTGGGATTAGCCTTCTTTTATGCAGGTAGAGTAAGATGATTTGAAGGGGCGAGACTGGTGGAGGGGGAGGGGGGAGGGGGTGCAACCTCGGATGGGCCCAAGAGGTGGGTGTATATGGAAGCGTTCAAAGTTGTAGCATTCAATGCTTGTACCATACAAAACAGCACCATCCAACGCTTGCGACATCCAAATTTCGCCCGGGTAGGGAACATCGTCATGAACCAAGCTAGCAGCAGCCAAAATCGTGGTATCCAGCCACATACAAAGTAGTGGCAGCCAAAGCTTGCGACCTCCAAAAATAGAACACCGAGGACATCTACCTTCCGGGAACTATTGGTTCAAATATCGCCCGGTAGATGTCTCACCATAGCCGGTGGTGCGACGAAACCCTAGTTGAGTGACACCCCTTGAACACAGTGGAGTGGTGTACAGTGGAACCCGACAGTGTCAGTGGCGCCGCCGCGGCGGCGGCGCTCCGCCGCCCACGGGGTCTCAGCCGCTCGCCCGGCAGCGCCGGGCTGTGCGCGCTGGCGGTAGCCTTGCCTGCTGACGGGAAAAATGTTCGCTTCTGCTGGGCCATGGGAACCGTAGGAGCCGGTATATTTGCTTCGTGTTTTAGCTGGGTCTGCATTGATCTGGGTATGACGATTTTAGTGAGTAGATTTTCGGTACATATGGAGCATTTGGTACATATTATCAGGGTGTTTAGCTGTTTTGCCAGCTGGAGTAGGGATTTTGGACCTCGCTTTGATACGGTAAGTATATGTATGTACCTATAAACCAGTAACACGCCCTTATTGGATCGGGAACCGGGCGGGCGATTCTTCAACGTTCTTTTCCAATGTGAAGGAGCACTTTGTTTTGTTTTGACCTCAGCTGACCTAAGATGACCTTGTAGGGGTCACTGAGCAACAGTTGCATAGCGTCATCAAGAATGAGCTATACAAACATGATCCTGAAATAATTGGTCTGATTTAATGCGTATTCTCTGAGTGGGAGGGATTTGCATATTTTCATATTGACATATAATGGGGAGGTCACAGAACCGACCTGACCTTACGTCACAGATATTCACAAATCCAAGATATGCGATTTGTAGGTACTTAAGCCTAATTCAATTATGTGAGTTTAAAACTGCTCGGGACAAACACTGTTTGTTGCCTGGGCACGAATGTTATTTTTTGGGGAGATGGTGTCACTTAATGCGACCTGGTGACATGACCTGAAGTGACCCGAAGTAAAAAACATTGCAAAATGTGGTTAATTGATGCCCGAACAGGTGCATGTCAATTTGTTACAAAGACTAAGACAGAAAATCTGACAACAGGTTATCATGACCGATCAGCAAGCTGTTTGAACAGAAATGCATCAACATAGTCTAACAATGTCACACTCACACCAATCGTTTTTGCGCTCTTTAATGAGACAGTGCGTATTTCCCAGAAAAACCGGCTTACGTACCTATACTCAAATACACAATGCATCCTGCTCGATAGAGACTGGTACAGTTTTGAATCATGCCACTTGTAGCCAGTGCAATATAGACCAGTAGAATACAACTAACAGCCACTGAATCGGCTCCAACGACCACCGTCGTCACATGGATGCTCAAAATGAGAGCTCAAAATGAGACAGTGCGTATTTCCCAGAAAAACCGGCTTACGTACCCATACTCAAATACACAATGCACCTTGCTCGATAGAGACTGGTACAGTTTTGAATCATTCCACTTGTAGCCCAGTGCAATATGGACCAGTAGAATACAACTAACAGCCACTGAATCGGCTCCAACGACCACCGTCGTCACATGGATGCTTAAAATGTTCGCGTTTAAGCCGGCGACCCACTAATAAAACGTCTCTTGGGTTGGTTTGAACCTGTAAAATGACATCGGTTACTCGAGGACTAACAATACCCGTGCCCTCCCGCCCTCCCGTCCCGCCGAATTCTGGTAGCCGTTAGGTGTTGATGTTGTTGAATGTATAAATATGGGGTGATGATGTGAGGGCGGCAGACCCAGGGCGGGCGGGTATCACATTACACCGCGAGAGAACGCGCCGTGGTGCCGCGGTGCGCCGAGCGCCACCGTACGTGTTAGGTCGCTTTGCTAAGTTGTAAGTTGGAGTGTGAATCTGCGATATGATTGGCCTTAACGGTTTGCCCGGCTTGTGTTCTTACATTGCCATATGCATCACCAGGAGAATACTCACCAGTTATTTTGACAAAATGTACACTGCCATTCACCGCATTAGCACTGACAATAGCACGATTTACTTTTTGAAAGACAAAAGACAAGACAACTAGCCTTGAATGCATTAGTAGGGTCTTCTTTGATAGGTGCAAACTTGCTTTCGTCTCCCAGTATGTTCTGAATTTTCTGTAAATACTCATCGCGATCGAGGATGACGAAAACAGAAGACTTATCGGCCTTCCGGATGACAATTCTTTCATCTTCTCTGAGCTGTTTTGCTGCCTCTCTTAGCTCTTTCGTCAATTAGCTCTCTGCGAATTGCCCCGTAGTTTAGCGCCTTCACCTATGAGCTCATTACGCAAATTCGGACTAACTTCAACTTTCTTATCTTTTTCAAGTCTGAGAACATCTTGGTAGAGAAGTTCTAACTCCGCCTTCTTCTCAGTCAAATTGGTGGGCGATTGAATATGGCAGTTAAGTCCAAGGTTTATGAATTGATGCTGCGCTTCGGTGAGATGCACAGAAGACAGATTGACGTAGCCTTGCTTGCTCTCACGAAGTTTGAGATCGCCGCCATATATGCGTGAAAGTTTCTTGGAGACTTTTGCACGGCTACGTCAATCTGTCTTTTGTGCATCTCACTGAAGCGCAGCACCAATTCCTAAACCTTGGACTTAACATACTGAAATGCAGGACATACTGGGAGACGAAAGCAAGTTTGAACCTATCAAAAAAGACCCTACTGATGTACTCAAGGCTAAAGTGAATCGAGTTATTGTCAGTTCTAATGCGGTGAATGGCGGTGTACATTTTGTCAAAGTAACTGGAGTATTCTCCTGGTTATGCATATTGCAATGTAAAAACACAGAAGCCGGGCAAACCGTTAAGGCCAATCATATCGCAGATTCACACTCCAACTTACAACTTAGCAAAGCGACTTAACACACTCATAAAACCGTACATACCAGCACAGCACTCTATAAAATCAGTAGAAGAATTTGTAGATATCTTGCGGGCTAAGAGGCGATAGGGCGACATAGCGTCTATCGACGTGGAAAGCCTTTTCACTAACGTTCCAGTCGAGGATACCATCAAGATCATTCTTGATGAAGTATACGATAAACGTAGCAACAAACTGCCTCCGTTAAAGCTATCTAAAGCGCTCTTAGAGAAACTGTTACGTGCCTGCACCACCGAATCTCTATTTCGCGGTACAGATGGAAAACTGTACTTGCAAAAAGAAGGCGTGGCAATAAGTTCGCCTCTGGGGCCACTCTTCGCTAACTTCTACATGTGTTTTGTTGAGAACAAAGCTTTAAATGATACCAATCTTGCGCCTTCGACCTACTGCAGGTATGTAGATGACATTTTTTTTGTAGAAGTGCGGAGCAATGCACATTTACAAAGCTTGATAGCTAGTCTGGAGAACAACTCTGTCTTACGTTTCACTTTTGAAAAGAGCACTGACAAACGTTGTCATTTTAAAGTACAGGCTCCACGGCACGTGTTTTTTGCTTTTTTAATTACGTTTTTTGATTTTTTCGTTTTTTCCGGGCTCGAAAAACTTCCTGTGCCATAGGATTACATGGAGACAGCTCCATGAGAGAAAGTTATTTTTTTGAACGCGCGAAAAACGAAAAAACGTACTCAGAAAACGAAAACGCGACGCGAAAAAAGCGAAAAAATGTAAAAGCGAAACGTTGATTCAACCCAAAAGTTTGGGTTGAACATCGCTTTTTCTATATATCGCCAAAGTGAAAGTGGTGTGGCGTTAGCGAAGCGCGTGTTCAACATACCTTTTTCCAGGGCCTTTATCTTGAGTAAAGTTCAATTACGTGCATCTACATTTTACATTGATAAAAGTACTCTGCATTTTACAGCTAGCAGCGTGCCTCAGTACGTATTTTCAGGGGTGGAAATGTTGATGTTTGTTGGTATATAATTTTGCACTAGAGGTGTTTCTTTGATGAAAATAGAAGATAAGATTGGTCAGATTATCCAGCAAATTTGTATTTCCCACACATGGACATCATGGACTCAATCGCAGTGGGAGCCGAAGTTGATCTTGAAATGGAAGGCGCCAACATGTGTGAGGAAGGTTGGTTATAGTTCCTAGCTTTGGCTGGGATAATTCTTCTCTGTATATTTATCAAACTGGCTGAATTGTTATCACCTTGTTGCTTCAATTTACCATCCGATGAAGAATCTGAACAAACCCATACTGAGGCTCAAACTAAAAGCTGGAGTTTTAGCAGCAGTTGGCCGCCAGGTCAACTCACCTGGTTGCCTCGGCTCAAAGACTGCTAGTGAGCCAGGGTGTTATGACGTCACAACTCGCAAGCAAATGGTACCAGTTAATGCTAAATAGACAGCATTATCTTGAATAAAGTGAACCGCCTGCGACGTCATAACACCCAGGCTCACTAGCAGTCCCTGGCGGCCAACTGCTGGGAAAAAAATCCAGCTTTTAGTGCGAGCCCATACCGATACCAGTATTGCAGTGAGTTTGATAAATAGGCAACTACCTTTTCAGTTTCAAGTTGAAGTTATTAGCAACCTAGATATAGCTTCCACCTTTTAACCATGGTGAGCATTTGGAATTGATATTTGTCTTTTGTGCATGACAGGAACTGAGGCCCTCATTGAGGCCGTACGAGAGGCCCCAACACTGTGGGACAAGAGGTGCCGCCTCTACAGTTTGAGGAGGTCGGATAAGGAGGTTGTGTGGAGGCGTGTGGCAGAAGTGACTGGACTGTCAGGTATGACCCACCTTGCACAAAGACAAAGAGTGATAGTTGTTTTGATTATTTTTGTGATCTTAGTATGAATAAAGTTGCTTGTTTTGTATTTCATGCTCATGGTGCAAAAAAGAAACAATACAAATAAGATGCTTTATTAACAACCCCAATTTGTTTGTTTTTTCAGTTGAGAATGCAAAATCTCTGTGGGGGAAGGCTAGAAACTACTTCCTCCAGCGACTTCGCAAAGCTGCTCCGAGTGGTAGCCCAGCACCAGATGATTTAAACAAGCTGGGGCCCTATGGACAGCAGTTGTCATTTCTGCTTCCTGTTGTGACGAGGGGAATGCGAGTATCCCTTCCTTATGTTCCTACTTCCACAGTGTTATTGTGTTTCCATCAGAAATGAGAATGACTGTGATACTGCTATAGTTTGTTTGCTTTCAGACCTGACATGGCTCAAAGTGGTCAAAGCACTTCATCTGGTTGATTACCGCTCTACAGAACATAGAAGATACACACATTTGTATGATGAGCTTCTCAACTTCTACTATTCAGCTATTGGATCTTCACCACTTCCATGTGCATTTTGCAATTGATGAACTTTGAGCCATGTCAGGTCTGAAAGATGAACTTACACATGCTTCCCTTTCCAGTAGGTGCTCACTAGGGCTGCTGAGTGTATTGACTTTCTTGGTTTAAAATAAAATAAAATTCAAATATAATAACAGTAAGTTTTTAACATGAAATGTGTGATCAGAATCCTTTGTATTTGCTTGCTCTATATGTATTTGGAGACATGATGTTCTTCTTTCAAGGCCAACAGCGGGGGAAGGGAGCATGGCCTTGTAATGCTCACCTGTGCCATCACCTGCCCCCACCTGATCTGTCCTCACCTGCCCTGCCCTGCCCTGCTCTGCCCTGCCCTGCCCTGCCCTGCCCTGCCCTGCTCTGCCCTGCTCTGCCCTGCTCTGCCCTGCTCTGCCCTGCTCTGCCCTGCTCTGCCCTGCTCTGCCCTGCTCTGCCCTGCTCTGCCCTGCTCTGCCCTGCTCTGCCCTGCTCTGCCCTGCTCTGCCCTGCTCTGCCCTGCTCTGCCCTGCTCTGCCCTGCTCTGCCCTGCTCTGCCCTGCTCTGCCCTGCTCTGCCCTGCTCTGCCCTGCTCTGCCCTGCTCTGCCCTGCTCTGCCCTGCTCTGCCCTGCTCTGCCCTGCTCTGCCCTGCTCTGCCCTGCTCTGCCCTGCTCTGCCCTGCTCTGCCCTGCTCTGCCCTGCTCTGCCCTGCTCTGCCCTGCTCTGCCCTGCTCTGCCCTGCTCTGCCCTGCTCTGCCCTGCTCTGCCCTGCTCTGCCCTGCTCTGCCCTGCTCTGCCCTGCTCTGCCCTGCTCTGCCCTGCTCTGCCCTGCTCTGCCCTGCTCTGCCCTGCTCTGCCCTGCTCTGCCCTGCTCTGCCCTGCTCTGCCCTGCTCTGCCCTGCTCTGCCCTGCTCTGCCCTGCTCTGTTAAGAACGATAAACTTCGAAATTGAAGCGAAAAACGCGAAAAAATGAACTCATAAAGCGAAAAAACGAAAAAACGAAAAAATAGAAAAATCAAAAACGCATGCCGTGGAGCCAGACCTTTAGACGTCCTAGTGGATAGTAGAGATGGTAAATTCACCACTAGTGTTTTCCGTAAGCCCACAAACACAGGGGACGTAATGCACGCAAAAAACGAATGCCCTGAAAAATATAAAGTGAGCGTGATAAGAGCCTTTGTGAGAAGAGCAATATAGTAGATATGCTCTACATGCTCTGCAATATAATATATATGCTAGATATGCTAATAGATATGCTCTGCAATATAATAGATATGCTCTACATATGAACTTTTACACTCTGAATTTTGTAGAGTAAAGGAGGTCTTAGTGAACAACGGCTATTCAAATAAGGCAGTAGATACGGAGATTGAAGCGCCGCTAAAGAAGTATGTCAATCAGTGTCATGCAGGGTCAAACAACTAGCTACGTTCAACTCTATTACCGTAACTTGATGAGTTCAGCGTACAAAGTTGACGAACGAGTCGTACGTAGTATCATACAAAAGAAGGTGAAATGCATACACAAAAACCAAAAACTTGAACTTATCATATACTATCAAAACAAGAAAACACGAAACTTAGTACTGAAAAACAATCTCGACACGAGTAAAGACAAGTTGAAGTGCACCAATGTGGTTTATCAATGTATATGTCCACACGAAGATTGTAGGCTTCGTCAAGAAATCTACATTGGTGTCACGGCAACTTCGCTCTCTAGAAGACTTACGATGCATTTGATGGATGGGGCACCAAAAGAACCAGGGACTCGTCTAACATGTTAACTAGGGGGGTAACCCCCCCCAGTCAAGGCAAACAACGGCCACTGGGGGGGGGGCAAGTTTAAGCAGGTTATAATTGTTGGCGAGATGCACATTTGAACAGTTCTGTCCAAGTTATAGGTCAGGGATGTAGTATCCTATTCAGTTGAGGTGGCTTCAACCCCCCTCAACCTTAACGAGGAAGTGGGTCAATACCGGGGACAAATATGTATTTTTGTGGATTTCCATGGTACTTTAAGCGACTTTCCCAACTCAGCCCCCACTTTTCTGGAGAAGCTCCACCCCTGTTATCCCGCGAGTTACTGGAGTATATTTCATAACGCGACTTACTGGGGGGGGGGGGGGGGGGGGGCCCTCTGATCTCCGGAACTACTGGACCGAATGTAAAAATTCAAACGGCATTTGATAGCCCTGGGAAATGTATCGAGGGAAACATAATATTGTTGACCTCGGGGTCACCGATGACGTAACAGGTCAGGTCAAGTACAAAATGTTTGACCGTGTCAAAAGATCTCGATGGATGGAATTGTCGCACAAAATTGCGATATTAAACGCATAAGCTGTTGATAAATCGGTATGATTCGTGTGTCTGACACTTCTAAGTACCTTTCTAAGCTGTTTATGACCTTGGGTCAGGTCAAGGTCATCCGAGGTCACGAGGTCAAACTGCAGATTAGGGTCATTAGGCGTTGTAACACATGTTTATGGGTTTGTTTTTCGTCTAGAACGCGAAAAATGACCTTAGAACATTGTTTGTTCCATATAAATAGAAGTAAAAAGCAAAAATGGAAATGCGTTTTTTATGCATAGTAATGCTGTGAGAAGTGGTCGATTTCTGTCATTTAAAGGTCATAACTCGGTCATTTTGAAAGATATCGACTTTAAATTTGGTACACAAATTCACCGCATACATCTCGATCTCATATATTCCGGTTTTTGGATAATTCTGATTTTTTTTTGTGTGAAAATTTTGTAAAAACACAAAAAAAAATATTTGGATTTCTCAAAATTTTGAATAAAAAACCCTCAAAAATCCGAAATAGCAGTTTGATAGCCCGGTCCATTGTCAGTAATTTGACTTAAAACAATTTAGTTTATCTCAAATATCGTACCTTTGACAGCGTTTTCCGAAAACCATTATTTTGCAACAAAAACCGAAGAACATGACGTCACTCTGACGTCATTTCCGGGGTGATCTATCATAGCCTCATATTTGTCCTTTTGCCAACATGTGTAGAATTGATGTGAGAGAATTTACTGCAAGTTTGGTGACGATACCGGTGTTCGTTTAGGAGTTATTGCAAAATAACGGGAGGGGGGGGGGGCAAAAAATAGCCCCCCCCCAGTAACTCGCGGGTTATAGGCCATGTGACCAGCTGCACACACATATACATATATAGTTATTGTAACTGATTCATGATAGATGGTGTATAATGACAATAATAACTCAAACCATGTTTTATATTATAGGACATAGGTCGCAAAGCTTTCGATAACAAGTATCATGATCATTGCGAGATGCTGCAAATGAAAGAAAACACACAGTAGCGGAAACAGACGCAGGTCAAATACGCCTATTTTTCAATAAAAGCATGCGCATTGTTATATGACATTATCACTGCTAGTTTTGCCGAATTGATTCCATTTTTGAAAATCGCACAGAGGCTCTTAAAGGGAGATAATCACCTTTGTATTTTGTTAGCAACAATTTATTTCGCTACCGTTATGGTATTAAAATGATATGATATAAATTTAAGAATTAAATACAATTATTCCCTAATTCAAAGTTGGAAGTTTGGGAAAATTAATGATCGGTATTTTCCCTCTACTATTGGAAAGTGCAACATCTGGGCACTTTTGCATCAATATATTCAACGTTGTTGAATGGGCACTTATACACAAATCGCCGATGCTAAATAGGTTGCAGTCCGGGACCAACCTAAACTGCCGATTGCAATGCACTTTTTTCAAATGATTGTTGATTGTTCATAAAAGTTTGGCACATATTCGCAAAAGATAAGAGTGCAGGAAACATATTGCATACCTTCATGATAAATAACAATGCGTAGGGAGGCTAATTTACTGATTTCGCTACCGAGTACTTGCTGAGTACCGACTCGCTTGCTCGCTTGTCTGTATGAAACTGCCAATATCTTTCGGTAGGAATGTTTATAGGCAAAATGTGATGAAGTTACATCATAGTTTAGCCTCGTCTATCGATTTCAGGTGCCACCTCCATTTTTGTGAAAAAAGTTTTTTTGTGAAAAAGACAAAGTATATGCAATGCATGAAGCCAAAGTCCTCACGAAAGGCAGGCTAAACATTTAAAGCAACCATTCTCAAACCGCAATTATAGATTATTCATCACCAGTTGCCTTGGCCCTAAGTTATGGAATGATATCATATCACCTCAATTTCCAAACTTAAACGATATTCCAACATATAAGACTATTATACAAAGTATTGTTCGCAAACATTTGGTTAATTCTTACAATATGTAAGAAGCACTTGCCAACTTGACATAGTAGCCGTTTTCATGAAGGATTATTGCGCTGAAAAGTTTCTGATAGATTCTGAAAGTTTTGAAAAACTACACAACTTTTACATGCGATTTTTGGCTAGAAATGTCCCTCATAATTTTGTAATATGTTGGTAAGAATAAAATATGTTGACAAAATTGCGATTTGGTGGTAACAAGCAAGATAAGTATTGATACAATCTTCCTGAAAATTTTCAGGAAGATTCTACCAATACTTATCTTGCTTATTACCACCAAATCGCAATTTTGTCAACATATTTTATTCTTACCAACATACTACAAAATTATGAGGGACATTTCTAGCCAAAAATCGCATGTAAAAATTGTGTAGTTTTTCAAAACTTTCAGAGTATTTCAGAAACTTTTCAGCGCAATAATCCTTCTTGAAAACGGCTAGTAATAATAATATACGTGATTACAATCATACAATAATAATAATATGCAACACTTAACAAGAATAGTACAATGTTACAACTCTTATTGTCCGCATACACATAATTTACGTACCGGTACAGAGTGTATCACCTTTCATGTTTATTGCATAAGAACAATGTGGAATATTCTCGGATTTCGTATTTGTCCTATAATCATAATCACCTCTCCTGGCATATATTATCCACACACGATCCATTATCATTTCCTACTGTATACTACTAGATATATTATTATATGGTATCATTAGGTATATACCGATTCATTGACGCTGGCTTCGGGATCCCTACTCAGCAACAAGTTACGCTTAGCTGAGTGGTCCACGAAGTACCAGCATGAAGAGCTTGAAAATAGACCAGAATTTGTCCTCCAGAATTTGTATGACTGATATCCCATTTCACTAACACTGTAATGCATGTGGTATCCTGGGACGTAGTTGGGGGCAGTCATTTGCTGTTTTCAACAATGACTACTTTCCGCCTTCTTTTATATCACCACATGAGAGGTGGGTGTTAGCACCCCACCTCTCTTCATCTGCTCTTTATGTTTGTTTCCATTTCTTAGCTGGGAGTGCCGCGACATTTTCTCTTTTGGTTTTAACATAAGGTGTCGTGCGTCGTTGGGATCGAGGGCGGGGGCACCCCTGGTCACCTATTAATGGGTGGCGGTGTATAAAACAAAAAGACTAATAACACTCTCGAACGCGATGAGTAAGGAACATCTCATCAAATTTAACATCATTTACCTAAGTTGAAAACAAAATAGTTAATAGTTGGTGGGTTTTATTTTCGTGAAACACTGCGACAGTGCTTCCACCTATTGGCTATATTTATTATCCATATCCGATCGTATCCTTTAATTTCCGCTAACGACCGTGAAGAGCTGTCCCTCCTCTGCCTGCTGAATTTGAGCAAATGTTTTGATGTGATAGACCACGCTAAATTATTGACAAAATTGCAGCTTTACGGAATTGATATTACTTGGTTTTCTGCTTATCTTCGGAATCACACTCAGAGCGTGAGCTTCACTGACGCTCAGGGCAACACACAAATTTCAGCTCCGCTTCCCAACAGCATCGGTTTTTTTCAGGGTTCTGCTCTCGGCCCTCTGCTCTACTGCGTCTTCGCCAACGACCTCAGCTTGTTCGCCGAGGACGCAGTAGTAGTACAGTATGCCGATGCTACACACATTTTAGTCAGTGGCAAGAAGTCAGAGCTCAATAACGTCGTGAGTAGGATGGAGCGTGCACTTGCTTCTCTAGACATCTGGTTTCGTGGAAACGGCTTGAAAATCAACACTGAGCAAACTCAACTGCTGCTGTTGGGAAGCGCTCAAAATTTCTGCAATGTCTCGAACTTTACGGTAAAATTTCGCGATCACACTCTCGTACCTATTTCGGTTGCTAAGAATCTCGGCATCACCTTCGATCGCACTTCGAACTGGGACGCCCATGTAACCTCCGTCACTAGACGCTGTTTCGGCATTCTCAGTGGTCTATATCACATCTTAGGAGCCGCCTGCCATCGTCCGTCATCTCCGTCCTGGTCAACGCTCTGGTTCTCTCGCAGGTCCGATACTGCATCACCATATATGGTAACGGTTCACGGAAGAACCTGTCTCGAATTAAACACAATTTTAACTATGGGGCAAAAGTGATTTTCGGCCGCAAAAAGTTTGATCATGTATCGGACCTGCTTGAGCAGCTGGGTTGGCTTGGCGCGGAGAACCTGGTCTCTGATACGAAGCTCAATAATTATAAACTTGAGCTTCGAATCAGAGACTGTGCCAAGTAGCTGGAAATCTGCTGTTGTCCTTTCAATTCATAAAAAGGATGATCCCTAATTGGCTTCGAGTTTTCGTCCCGTAACCATAGTTCCTGGGATCTGCAAAATCGTAGAGAAATTGGTACAAAATCAACTTACATCGTACCTTGACGAGCAGCAGCTTTTCAGTGAAAACAGTATGGTTTTAGAACGGGCCACAGCACAACCACGGCGTTTTGGCTATCACTGACGAAATTTTACGAGGCATGGACAGGGCAGAAATCACCCTTCTGACCATGATCGACCTAAGTCGATGCTTCGACGTAGTGGATCATGATACACTCATCACAAAATTAGAACTAAGGTAGATCTCTTCTGGCTAGTTTAAAAGCTATTTGAGCGGTCATGTACAATGTGTAAAAATTGGGGATAAGCTTTCACATTTTTTGCCTATTACCATTGGGACATTTCAGGGGACTGTGTTGGGGCCATTGCTCTACAACATCGCAAGCAGCGATTTACCATGCCACATCCCGGATAAAATCAACGGATTCAAAATTAACTTGGTTTCTTTCGCCGAATGACGGTCAAATAGGTATTACCGGACCACGTAGCAAAATTAACGAAATTCAAAAAACCTTAGAGACTGTTCTCGAAATTATGTCTACGTGGTTCCAGCAACATGGAATGCGGATTAATGCAAGCAAGACAGAGTTCATGGCGTGCGGAGACCGCAGGCAATTGACCCGCATGGAGACTTCTCCCACTGTCACCTTCATGGGCGAGCAGCTGAAGTGCACTGATCGGGTCAAAAACCTGGGAGTCATGATCGACAGATGTCTCACCTGGGAACAACATCACGTCAAACTTGTCCATGATCGTTGTTTTGTAATTTGAATTGGACTAAATCACGTAAAACATTTGCTGCCTGCTGAATTACTTCCCCGGATTATTGATGCCTTAGTTATGTCTCACATTCGGTATGCCCTTCAGGCAGTGGCGTATTTAAGGGGGGCCATGGGGGCCATGGCCCTCCCCTTGGCGCCGAAGTCACACTCCAGAATATGATGTGTCCATTCGGCACGGACTCCATTTGTGTGTAAATTTCAAGACAACCAGGACAAAGTTTTTTTTTACTGATAATTCAAGCGGTTTTATACGTATTATCTATATGGTTCTTGAACAAAATAAGCATTGTCTACCTATACCTCTTTGAATATTACAATGGGACTTTAAATTATAGCAATACATTAGCAATCCACAAATCATCCATAGACAACCTTCTCATTTGGACATGTGCTATGCCATCAAGCATACTTTTTCTTTTCTGTCTATTCCTATTTTAAAAGTTTAAGGCTAGAATAAAGTAGATATGCGGGCAGGCTGCCGGGCCTGGTGCGGTGCTGCCAGATGTTGGCCGGGCTTTGTGCGGTGCCAACCAAATTTTGTGTGGTGGCGGTGGTGGTGCCGGTCCCTTCATTTGGTGATTTTTTTTTTGGCATCACTTTCCGAGCGAACTTGCCCCCCCCCCCCCGGTGGCGACGCCCCTGGTAAGACAAGACTCAAAACATGAATTGTGCTCCAAAAGCATGTGGCCCCCCCCCCTTGGCTGATTTCTAAATACGCCACTGCCTTCAGGTATATGGCAACGCAGGCAAGGAGTTAATGAAGAAAATTCAAAAAGTCGTTAATTTGGTAGCACGAGTTATTTCCGGGCGTGGAAAATTTGACCAAATTACAGACGTGATTTCGCAGTTGGGAGGGCTAAACGTCAGCACCAGCTGACTGATGATTATGTCGACCTGTGTCTATTACACAAAGTGCTGATTACCGATAGACCGACGGTGCTTGCTGCTCAGCTATCGTTTAATAGAGAGTGCGTTGCTCGTAGAACGCGTCAGTCCGATCATTTAGCACTAGCCAAGCCAAGAACGAACCACGGGAAGAAACGTTAATTTATCGTGCCAGCCAGCTGTATAACCAACACTGTGCGCCAAAACACGATGTGTATAACTTTTCGCAAGCCACGTTCAAAAAGTTTATCCGTGAAGCCGTCCGAGGTGCATGATTTTTAACGATAGTCTTTTATTTTACATTACTGTGCTTATTGTATTTTTACTTTTACATTGTGTACCTACTTTTAACTTGACAAGAGAAATTGCATTGCTATCTTGTATGCCGACGGCCCTAGAGTATCCCTATCGTACTGTACTCTGTAGTTTACGAACTCAGTGGAACTGGTCGGATGAAGTGTACAATACAATACAATACAATACCACCCTAATACCCGTACCCGTTCTAGAGACATAGGGTACCACACTATGTGTGTGTCACACAAAGTGTGTCGTCTCGGCGAGCCTGAGGAGCTGGCCGCTGGTCTCGCTAGCCACTGTGGCTGAAGTGTCAGGCAGGACCACTCGCCAGGACTGCCACCTGCTTGCATGACGTATTTTAACATAGTAACTGGGGGTGGCAATTGCCACCCCAGTCATGAAGAATGCCACCCTAGTGACGGCACTTTGCCACCCCAGTTAAAAAGATGCTGAAACGCCCCAAACGGCGATAAAGTAGTCCCGGGAGATGAGGCCGCCCCTTTGCATCAAAGAACGCCAATCCAAATGAAATACCATCCATTTCAGAAGGGGCGCAACCACCTATACGGACAGTACGGAATGTCCGTACCGTTTTCAACGGGCGCCCCCCCCGGACTATTTTTGTTTTGCAATTAGCACTGCCAACAGGACAGGCACCAGTGGCGTACAAAGTATAGGGTCATTCAGGGCATGACCTGGCCCCCTCCGGCCAGTGACGGCGCCCCTCCGACCAGTGACGGCGTCCCTCCGACCAGTGACGGCGCCCCTCCGGCCAGTGACGGCGCCCCTCCGGCCAGTGACGGCGCCCCTCCAGATAGTGAAGACGCCCCTCCTGTCAGTGACGGCGCCCCTCCGGCCAGTGACCACGCCTTCCGGCGAGTGACGGCGCCCATCCGACCAGTGACGGTGGCCATCCGACCAGTGACGGCGCCTCTCCGGCCGTTGATGGCGCCCCTCCGGTCAGTGACGGCGCTCCACCGGGCTCCGACCAGTAACGGCGCCCCTCCGGACAGTGACGGTGCCTCTCCCGCCAGTGACCGCGCCCCCTCCGGCGAGTGACGGCGTCCCTCCGACTAGTGACTGCCCCTCTCCGGACCGTGACGGCACCCCTCCGGCCAGTTACGGCGCCACTCCGGCTAGTGACGGCGCTCCCTCCGGTCAGTGACGGCACCCCTCAGGCCAGTGACGGCGCCCCTCCAGATAGTGACGGCGCCCCTCCGATCAGTGGCGGCGCCCCTCAGGCCATTGACGGCGCCCCTCCGACTAGTGGGTAGTGACCGCCCCTCTCCGCCCGTGACGCGCCCCTGGCCAGTGACGGCGCCCCTCTGGCTAGTGAAAGGGGGGTGGGGGGGGGGGGGGGGGGGGGCGCCTCTCCTTCCGTACGGTGCGGAGTGAGAGGCACCCTTGCACAATTTTCGCCAATAATGATAGCGCCCCTGTCGAGCGGGTGGCGCCCCTCAGGCCTCAAGGGAATGACCTGGTCCTGTGTTAATTTCTGCGCACGCCACTGATAAGCACTCCCGGGAATCGGACAATTAGCACTCCTAGAAGTAAATGGCGACTTAGGAACAGGATAGGCGCCACTAGAAGCAAATGCCGCCCCATGGAGCAGAACAGGCGCCCTACCGGACAATAAGCAAATGCCGCCCCCACGGGGTAAAACAGGCGACCTCTAAATTGGACAAATGCCCATTGCCCATTAGCAAATGCGGCCCCCATGGAGCAGAACAGACGCTATCTAAACCGGACAATAAGCGTCCCCAGAAGCAAATGCCGCCCCCCCCCCCAGAAGCAAATGCCGCCCCCATACTGAGGGTCCTGGTCCAATCCAGCCAATCAAAAGTTAAGATTTTTTAAAGGGGCCTCACAAAATAAAGTGGCCGAAATCCGTAGTTTTCCATATCCAGGGGATTTGTTTAGGCCTCTTTCCCAGGGGCCCACCATGACTGGTTCCCCCTTCTGAAGGTCTGGTTGCGCCCCTGGTGACTGTAGATGATTGTAAACATGAGAAACCGAAATAAATAGTTTTAGTTTGTTACATAACTCAGAAGTGTCTTAAAGATATCCTGAGATCCTTTTTTGTTCGTCGTCAGTTTTGTGAACGTTCAATCACAGGTGGTGTTCTGGTGTTGTGTGGCGCTTGTTTACATTATGCTTTGATTTGCTTGCGTTATTTCTGCCGTGTTTTGCCGCGCCGCGCCATTATTGCATTTGTCTACATTCATACTTTTCTTTTGCTACATGACGGTGTTTCATTGCCACTTCTCAACGTTCTGCTAAATTAATAACTCATGCTGTTATTTCTTTATTTACTTCTTTGCGGCTAGAGGCCAGACCACTGATGGATCCAGGGGGTGGCATCAGGAGTAAATCCCCCCACAGGAATATGGGGGGGGGGGGGGGCAGGGCCGGCGCCACGGGGGGGGGGGGGGGCAGGAGGGGCAGCTGCCCCTCCAACCACCAGCTGGGCCCTTTTCGGCCAGCCTGGCGGGCGGACGAGCTGAATGTTCTCTCAGACTGTCTCGGGGTGCGAGGAAGCAGCGCAAGCTCAACTTTGTGGCAGTCTGCCAAGTGCCATGTCCATCAGGAGACGCGCGAGGTTCCTGATCGGGATATGGCGCGCGAATATGCGTCCCTGAACGGTGCTCGTCGTTCCACCTTCGGAACGTTTTGATGTCATCTGAGATCAGGCACATAGCCAAGGGGGCGGCGGGTGCGCCCCCCCTGGAGGCCCCTTTTCGGCGCGCTGCGCACGCCGAAAAGGGCCGACGAGCCCGCGCGAAGCGCGATATCATGGGCTCTTTACCACGCGAAGCGTGGTCTTTAGAGAGTTTAGATCACTTCAGAGGCCCTTTTGGGCCACCAGGGCCCTCTCTGAAAGACCAGAGGGCCCCTCGGACGTTCAAAAGAGCCCTGTGCATGTCAAAGGGGCCCATGTCCAGACCGAAAGGGCCCCTGAGCGGGTCAGAAGCCCCCCTGAACACGTCGAATGGGCCCCCTAGATAGCACAGAGGACCCATGGGCAGGTCGAAAGGCCCCGGAGCATGTCGGCAGGGCGACAAAGCAGCCAGCGCAGTCCATTGCTAGGTCATAAGGGCCCCTGAGCAGGTTGGAGTGCTCCTGGACAGACCAGAGGGCCCCTGGGAAGTTAAAAGGGCCCCTGTGCAGGTCAGAGGGGCCCCTAACCAGACAGAAAGGGCCTCTAGGTGGGTCAGAAGGGCCCCTGAACATGCAAAATGGACCCCTAGTCAGCTCGGAGGGAGCCCAGGGCATGTCGGAGGGCCCTCGGAGCATGTCGCAAGGCGACAAAGCAGCCAGCGCAGTCCGACCAGAAGAGTCGCTGGGCAGATCGGAGGGGCTCCTGGACAAGTCAGAGGGGCCCCTGGCTAGACCGAAAGTGTCCCTGGGCCGGTCGGAAAGTTTTTTTTCCTCTCGAGTGATTTAATTTGAAGTCTGTATGTAGGCATCCCTTTCTTTCAATGATAGACAAGACAGCGCACCTGATGCAATTCACGCAGCCCCAGTAACACTTAACCCTCACCCTACGGGAGCTTTTATCACCTTCGCCCTACGGGGTGGGGGCTGACAGGCTCCCCTGTTAACTTCCCAACCAAGCAACTTAGAGCAATGCGGTAAAAACCAACATGTTCCCCGTCATGAGAGGAATCTAACAATATGCGATTTTTGGTTTCAAGTCAACGAATGACCTTCCAGGTCAAGTGAATGACCTCGTATCGACCACGTCCAGAACAGCAATTTGCTCTTCAGAAAACCTCAAAATTAGAAATTGAAAAACGTAAATAAAAAGGCATGTTCCTAGACCAGTCTTGTCTCAGAAAAACAGAAAAGGTAATTATTTGTTCCTATCTTGTCAAAAAAGTACAAAAAGCTATTTAAAAATGACGTCATGAGTATATTACACTTAGGGAGCCATCACTCAGTCAAAAATAGATATGGCTTTGAAGTTTGGTTTGGAAAATTTGGTTTGTCCATACTGAGTTCTCTCACATATATTCCGGGTTTTCTAACATCTTTGAAAATTTTGATTTTGTGGTGATTAAAAAAAAAACATTTTTATTTTTATTTTAGGGGTAAAAACCCCAAAATTGCGGATATCCGAGATAACCATTTGAAAGAGAATGCCATTTTCTATCTTCGCTTAATTGCGTTTGCAATTTTCTTTAAAACTCTGTTTTTCTACGATTTTACAGACATTTATCGTTTTTCCACCAACATGACGTCATCCAAACATCATTATTTCCCAAACTTTTCAACCAATTTCAATGAAATTGTTACAACACACGTATAATTGTTGTAAACTCAGCTACTGAAAATTTCAGCAATATGCGCCGTATGTGTACAAAGTTATTTAAGAAAAACCTCAAGGGGTGGGGCTGTCAGCCCCCCGTAGGGCGAGGGTTAACCCGCGCCCCGCTGCGGGGTAGAATCGCCCCCTCTTACCTGCCGGATTTTCTCAATAACTTGAAAACTATGATAGATATCAACGTCAAACATTCACTACCCTATGCTGCATCTATTATGCGTCTTCACACCAAAATCCAATGAAACTGATGTACTATTTTCGGAGATAATGACGTTTTAATGACGTCATGTCATGGCATTTTGGGTGGGAAAACGATTAATGTTTGAACAATTGTAGAAAATAGAGTTTTGAAGCAAATTGCAACACAAACAAAAAAACGTAAACAGAAAGGAAATGACATTCTCTTCAAAACGGCTAACTCGGATTAGCAAAAAATTGTGTTTTTGAACCCCCCACAAGAAAAAATCGGGGAAAAATCCACAATTTTTTTAAAAGTGAATTTCTTAAGCTCGAATACCAAAATAAAGTAACCGTCCAAATCCGCCGAGAAAAATAAATGGGGTAGCTTTTTGCCACAAAAATATCCCCACGGAGAGAGGCTGGATCCGCCAGTGTTTTTGGTGAGGCGCCCCCCTTGAGCGATGGCGCCCCTGATTGCCGAGTTGCCACTCCAGTCAAAATCCCTTAAAATACGCCATGCCTGTTTGTGCCCCGGTCGCGCACTGAGATGGGGAAGAGGCGCTTCAGCTGTCGCGGTCCGGCACTGTACAATTCGTTGCCCCCAGACCTGCTGGAGCTTCCCGTGCCGCGGTTTGCTCGCCGCCTAAAGCGACACCTCTCGGCTCAGTCTGCCGCGCCCGACTGACTCCCATTAGCCGTTACCCGGACCCGTGTGTGATGTGCTTCACTTTGACCTGTATGAATGTGTGAGTGACCGTGTCGCACATCCGCCTGACTGACCTTCTTTTATCCTCCGATGAGAGGTGGTAACAGCCACACGCTTGCTGTGGATCACTTTAATATACGTCTGGGAATGTGAGTCTGGCAACTGATTGAACTAAACCTCTAATGCTAGTGCCGGGTATGGCACACCATGCTTGCATCAAGTCATCCTTCGCAAAAGTTCACAATTACACCGGTTAGCAGAGGAAGGATCGACGCTTTACTTTCAGCCAGTTGAATGAACGAACACAAGCGTACACAAGTTGACAAAAGCAAAGACAGCCCGGCATATTAATACCCAATAGTTAGGCCAACACGCAGGACAAAGCAAACACGTAGCTTGTCAGTACAGCGCACCGAAAATCCTTCAACCAGTCGTTAGTCGAGATTCCAATATTAATTTTCGGCGATCAGAAGAAACGGTTCCTGTTGGAGAACGGACGGCGCCTGTTGAAGGGCCTGACGAAGCCGTTGCCGAACGTCTGCTGGTTGGAGACGGCGTTCGTGTTGGAGGACTGTTGGTTGCCGAACGGATTCGAGATGCCGATGCTGGAGGCACTCGCCCGGCTGTTGTTGATTGCGTTGCCCCGCGTTGAGCCCTGGAGTACAGCGTGTGGTGGTTTCAATACATGGATTGACATTGGCTTGGAATTAGTTGGGCATTTAGTTTTGCATCGGTTGATTGCGGTACGTATTATAACATGATAAACTACAAAGATATGAAGTGTTATTTCAAGTGGCGAAGTGCCTATATTTTAAGGGAAAACCACTGAGGGGGGGGGGGGGGGGGGGAAGGTACACCCATTTTTTGGGGCGTCTTTTGTGGCAAAAAGGCACCCCCTTTTTTCTTCCGCTGATTTGAGCCAGTCACCTTATTTTGGTGTTCGAGCTTAAGAAATTCAGTTTTCGAATTCACAAAAAAATATTTTGTGGACATTTTTCCGAAAGAAAAAACATATTTCTTTGGGTAAAAAAAAAAAAAATCACATCCGAGATAGCCATTTGGAAAAGAATGCCATTTCCTTTCTTTTGACGTTTTTATTTGCAATTTGCTTTGAAACTCTATTTTTTACGATTTTTCAAACATTTATTGTTTTTCCACCAAAAATTACATGACACGACGTCATTAAAACGTTATTATCTCTCCAAATACTAAATTAATTTCATTGAAATTTAGTGAGAAGACGTATAATTGATGCAGTATACACTCACAAAATCGCTACACACGACCCGGGGGTCAACTCCTGCCACAGGGGTTAATTTGGAAATTTTCTCATGCATAGGGTGTCACTGTTGATGCTTCACTATCTACACCCATGTCAGACACCTAAGTGGTGTGTCAGTGCCAACCACCATCGCATTGTGTGTTCGTCACCGCTGCATGGGGTGTCGAAGTGTCGCAATACTCATGCGGGGGGAGCCGATTGACGCCTCAGCCGGGCGTATTTCAGGAGTTCGTTCACCACAGTTCACAGTTCGTTGTGACGGTCGCCGCTGCTTGGGGTGTTGTGACGCAGATGCACGCAGACGACGGCGCGGCGTTGTCTGCGCGCGCACATAACCGCCGGCCGGCCGCGCCGCTGCGCCGGGTCAGTAGAGCAGTAACCTTGGGCGCGGCGGGTTGTGCATGGTGTGCGTGCGTCGACCGTTGTCAGTGTTCAAGTTGCCGTTGAGTTTCGAAAGGCTGTCAATCGTGCTGTCGTGATCGGAGTTATAAGTACCTAATTGTGAGTTGTGAGTGCGTTCTTTCGTGCGTTCTTTTGATCTTAGAAATGTACTTAGTTGTGAATTTGTGATCGATAAACATTAGGTATGATAGCGTCTATATGTTTCTTGCCCTCCCGTCACAACCAATTGTATTTCTTATCCGGTCGGAGCTGCACCGACCAAGCTTCTATAAACATATTAATATAAGTAGCTGACTGTTGATCCATAGTAACTATGATTATTTATGGTATGCTTGATGATGCTGATTTGTGATGCTGGTGTTGATACATGAATCTGTTTACAATAATTAACGGTTTTGTTAATACAATGGTTTTGCACTGAAATGTACTAATTTTTAGTTGCTCAGATTGGGAAGATTGGCGCGAGTGGTCAGAGTCAGGTCAGAGTGCTCAGATTGTATGTATGTATGTATGTATTAACGTAAACAGACCGTTCCACACGACAGGGTTATTCTTCGGTCTTCCATACATGAACATAAAAATGAGTGAGCTAAAACAGTAAAAAGTGAGCTAAAACAGTTTGCCCTGTTTTGCCGACATCGTACAATTAGCATGAGTCTTGCGAGTTGCGACACGTCTCTGAGCCGGCGCCCGGCGGCGGCCGCCGCCCGCCATGCGTCTGCGTCACGGCACCCCATGCAGCGGCGACCGTCACACCTCTCCCAGTGGTAAACGAACTCCCGCAATTCGCCCGGCTGAGGCGTCAATCGACACCCCTCGCATGAGTATTGCGACACCTCGACACCCCATGCAGCGGTGACGTTACTCCTCTCCCAATGGTAAACGAACTACCGCAATACGCCCGGCTGAGGCGTCAATCGACACCCCACGCATGCGTATTGCGACACCTCGATACCCCATGCAGCGGTTATCAAGGGTGTTCCGTTAAACCTATACACCCCATGCAGCGGCGATCACGGTTGTTCGGGTACACCTCCCTGAGTGCTAAACAAAACACCTTCCAGGCGACGTATTTTAGGTTGTGTGGGCATCACACGGGCTAGGGGTGTTGACACGCTGCGCAGGTGTTGATTTTTTTTGTGAGTGTGAGGTACTGAAAGTTTCAAGTTGATATCCATCACAGTTTTAAAGTTATTGAGAAAATCCGGGAGGGGGCAGATTCTGCCCCCTCCCCCCAGCGGGGCGCGTGTCACCGGGGCTGCTTGAATTGCATCAGGTGCGCTTTTTTGTCTATCATTGAAAGCAAGGGATACATAACAACTTCAAATTCAATCATTTGAGAGAAGAAACAACTTCCGTTTTCATAAGTTTTCTCCTATGATCATTGTTTTTCACGTGCAGTGCAGGGAAAGCGCGGGGGGGGGGGGGGTACTTACTTGTATTGCATGCCTCCCTCCCCCATATTTCTGTGTGGTGGTGGTGGTGGTGGGGGGGGGGGGGGCATTTGCCCCTGATGTCCGCCCCCTGGATCCACCAGTACCCAAGGAGGGGCGGATACCCTCCCCCTAGGTTTTTTGGAAATAGCGGAAAACGACGCCATTTCGCGCCGCCATTTTTGGTGCAACTGTTTGCCTATCAATTGCCAAAATCCTGTTCATTTGTTTACCTCGGGTCTCCTCAGGTCACGTCACTAAGTCAAGCCTAGTGATCCCACCTCCAACAAATGTAAGGTCGTGCCGCAGCCACATTCTTTGACCGATCAGTTAGATACTCACAGGATTTAATCAGGTCATAAACACCTACAATTCTGCTATTTCGGATGATTTTTACATCGGATTTTTACTAAGGTGAAGTCTATTTTGTGACCTCCTAATTATAAGTCATTGGGGAAACATGCAAATGCATATAAATCCACAGGAAATGGCTAAATTTGGCCAATTTTCACCAGAGTCCCGCATCTTTTGCAAAATACAAAGATCCAGTGGCGGATCTACGGTTGGGCAAAATGGGCAATTGCCCCCCCCCCCACAAAAAAACGTCTAAAATCGGCGCAAGATTGACACATTTCCAGATATAGAAGAAAATCTAAGCAACTTTTACCAAGGAAAGCTAGCTTTAAATCAGCTATCAATGCATAAGCAAGCCAAATCCGATGCGTTTTCAGAATTGTGAGACTTTTTGGATTCTCCCCCCAAAAACACCCGTTCTGGATCCGCCAATGCATGTGGTATTTCTATCCTGTGACCTCCACGAGGTAAAACCTACTCACCCTGAGGTCTTTCGTCATTTTTCTTCTATTACTTTTTTACCGAACCAGTAAGGCGCCGTAGTTGCCGATGAACGAGCGAACGCGATGGAAATGTATGGTGAATTTCAACTCGATCTGGGAATTAGTTTCTGAGATACAAATACGTGGTGCACACGTGCGCACGTGCAGAAGCACTTAACCCCTGACTTGTGGGAAAGTGGCGGCTGAGAGATCCCTAACCACCCACCAAATTTGAACACAATCGGCTCAGCAGTTGCCCCACCCACTTCAAATTGTGTGGCGACGTGCCTGATCCAACAACCCCCGATCTCCCCCACTTTGCCGCTAATGAGTTCGGTTCAAAGGATATTGAAATTCAAGATATTCCGGACATAATTTAAAGATACTTATTTTGGCTGGGAAATACTGAAACTTAGGAATATCATGACATTTGCATTGGATTTGTATAAATTTATCACCAAGTAAGCATATTTTATTTTATTTGAATACCTATATCAAGCGAAAAATGACATGGAAATACTGAAATCAGGGTGGGCAACATTTCTT
>JAXIVJ010013052.1:0-38414 GCA_036785665.1 Chirona hameri
CCCGCGACGAATGCGTTTTGTTCACCGGTGATACAAAACGGTAGTAAGTTTTGGAAAACTTTCGGCGATTGCACCAATGACTGACGACAGATTAATTCCAGAAACGGGTTGAAATCACGGATTATTTTATAGCTTCATTCGCAAAGCGAGTGATACAAACTATGAAGTTTAACGACGAAAGAATAATTAACGAAAACATAGCACAACATTGGATGGGCTGCACAACGCCATCTAGCGGCGACTATTCCAGTAATAGATTGTGTCACAGACAGGGGTGGATACAGGGGGGGTCGGCGGGGGGCGGCCGCTCCCCCCCCCCCCCCCCCCCAGGGCGGATACAGGGGGCGGCGGGGGGCGGCCGCCCACCGGCCGCCCCCCCCCCCCCCCCCCCCACCCCCCCTCCCCCCGAGGGCGCCTCTACGCGGAGCGCCGACGGAGCCTATATACGCGAAGCGGCGATGCATGATCAAAAACCCATGGACATTCCCAAAACCTCTAAGAACCTCTATTTTTTCTGAAAAACTCTATAATCCTCCGAAAATCTTCAAAAAAAACTCTAGATTAACTCTAGAATCTGATCTCTCTTCTGTCTGATCTGTCTTCAGATTTTACGTAAAACCTCTAATTGGAAGCGCTGTCGTACAGCGTCCTGGAAAAAGGCGCCAGAAGAGGCGCACCAGGCACCCGAGTTAGGTTAGGTATATTTTGTTATGCTATTTTTTAGACATGGTGCGCCTCTTCTAGCGCCTTAACAGATTTTGCAAATCTGGCGCAGTTCAGGTCTTTCTAGCGGCGAGAATACCCGCCGAAGCGCGGCGCCGCACCTTCAAATGTTTGCTGCAATGTTTGCTGAAGTCCTGTAAGAAGGTAGATTCATCCGGCGATTTGAGCGACATCCGGCGATTTGCCTCGTGTCAAAGCCTCGTGTGTTGTGACGAGTTATCGCACTAGATTGTGCCAAAAAGAGTAAATAAACCATGACAGAATAGTTAAAGAGAGAGAAGTTGCAAGGGTCCCTAGGCAGTAGCCATGTCTCTTGTAAAGCAATAACTATTGGAGCTAGTAGTAAGAAAAACATTTTGCTTTCAGCCCAGTTTGAAACTTGATCACGACAATTCCACTGTAAGAGCATCGACATTTAAGTGTTTAAGGAGGTCCCACCAGGAGATAGGATTTTTCTGACATAGAGAGAGAGAGAGAGAGAGAGAGAGAGAGAGAGAGAGAGAGAGAGAGAGAGAGAGAGAGAGAGAGAGAGAGAGAGAGAGAGAGAGAGAGAGAGAGAGCGAGAGCGAGAGCGAGAGCGAGAGCGAGAGCGAGAGCGAGAGCGAGAGCGAGAGCGAGAGCGAGAGCGAGAGCGAGAGCGAGAGCGAGAGCGAGAGCGAGAGCGAGAGCGAGAGCGAGAGCGAGAGCGAGAGCGAGAGCGAGAGCGAGAGCGAGAGCGAGAGCGAGAGCGAGAGCGAGAGCGAGAGCGAGAGCGAGAGCGAGAGCGAGAGCGAGAGCGAGAGCGAGAGCGAGAGCGAGAGCGAGAGCGAGAGCGAGAGCGAGAGCGAGAGCGAGAGCGAGAGCGAGAGCGAGAGCGAGAGCGAGAGCGAGAGCGAGAGCGAGAGCGAGAGCGAGAGCGAGAGCGAGAGCGAGAGCGAGAGCGAGAGCGAGAGCGAGAGCGAGAGCGAGAGCGAGAGCGAGAGCGAGAGCGAGAGCGAGAGCGAGAGCGAGAGCGAGAGCGAGAGCGAGAGCGAGAGCGAGAGCGAGAGCGAGAGCGAGAGCGAGAGCGAGAGCGAGAGCGAGAGCGAGAGCGAGAGCGAGAGCGAGAGCGAGAGCGAGAGCGAGAGCGAGAGCGAGAGCGAGAGCGAGAGCGAGAGCGAGAGCGAGAGCGAGAGCGAGAGCGAGAGCGAGAGCGAGAGCGAGAGCGAGAGCGAGAGCGAGAGCGAGAGCGAGAGCGAGAGCGAGAGCGAGAGCGAGAGCGAGAGCGAGAGCGAGAGCGAGAGCGAGAGCGAGAGAGAGAGAGAGAGAGAGAGAGAGAGAGAGAGAGAGAGAGAGAGAGAGAGAGAGAGAGAGAGAGAGAGAGAGAGCGACAGGGCGACAGGGCGACAGGGCGACAGGGCGACAGGGCGACAGGGCGACAGGGCGACAGGGCGACAGGGCGACAGGGCGACAGGGCGACAGGGCGACAGGGCGACAGGGCGACAGGGCGACAGGGCGACAGGGCGACAGGGCGACAGGGCGACAGGGCGACAGGGCGACAGGGCGACAGGGCGACAGGGCGACAGGGCGACAGGGCGACAGGGCGACAGGGCGACAGAGCGGGAGAGCGGGAGAGCGGGAGAGCGAGAGAGAGAGAGAGAGAGAGAGAGAGAGAGAGAAAAGAAAAGAAAAAATGGTTATACATAGGGTGCATGTTTGAAGAAATGGCGCCCTAATTTCCCGGAAAAAAATGCGCCCCTGTTCCCCGGAAAAAAATGCGCCCCTATACCCTGCCGCCCCCCCCCCCTTGCAAAAATCCTGGATCCGCCCCTGGTCACAGAATAAGAAAACACTGAATATTTCACGTGATATTTCTGTTTTAAATTAATCTGGTGCTCAGGTAAAAGCTGCCATTATTGTATACACAATGGGCGGCGTATGAAGCTGAAGAGCACGTAAAGGGAATATTCCACCTTTGTATTGGTTTTGAACTGAGATAGCCATTATCTTTGGCCATTATTAAAATGTCCAAAATACTTAGGTTATTTTCCCAAAAACTTACCCATTTGTAAGCAATTTCATTTCGCATTTGCAAAATGGGGTCTAGGCTAGTGCCGCCGCTGATTGGCTGCCAGCCAATCCTACTTTGTCAGTCCATTTGCAGCGGTCTATAGCTCACTAATGACGTCATCATCTCAAATTTAAAACTTTAATTTGTATAAAGTTAAGTGACTTTTCAAGATAAAAGTATCACCATCGTTTTCAGCAGCACTTACTTCATATTTTCGACTACAACCAGCGTATAGTTGACAACTTTCAGAAAGGTGAAACATTTCCTTTAAAGTGGGCAAAATTCAAGAAAGGGGAAAGGAGTAGGGGATTAATTTTGCATATCAGCTACGCAACGACATCTAGTGGCAACTCTAAACACTAGTCAATGGACCCAAGTATGGCATGCCGACGTCACACGCACCGCCCCAAGTACGCATCTACGGCATCTTCGCCGTACTTGCGCATTCACGGCACTTGGTAAGATTGGGCGGCCCAACTGCCAGCCATCGTCCGAATGCAATTGACGGCGGCAGCGAATCTTACTCCATCTAGAACCAACATCACCAAACGTGACCTCCACAAGACGCAGTCGGTGTCTGCGAGCGGGCTTGCAAGGACCAGTGCTTGTTTCCGCGAATGTAGAGAAGTCTGGCAGGCTCATTGTTTGATTTGACGAGTGGCGAAGAAAAAACTTTGACTTTCAATTATTACAATAATGGAAGTGGCCTTGGGCATTACCAATGCCCATTGAAGGACAGTGTTGTATCCTGTAGCAAAACAAGGTAGTCTTTTTGCATAAACAGTGTATGTCGGTGAACGCGGGGTTCCTGGGGCCAGTTTAATTTTTGTTTTTGTAAACAATGCTTTGACTGTATGGGTACTAAACTATATTCCAAAGGGCAAAGACCAAAGACAGTATCACTGGCGGAAAATACTGATACCAGAATGTGTTCAGTGAGTTGGTTGGCTTACTAATTGTATGTTAATCACTTGTTAAGCACCTGGTAATTAGTACATTGTACTAAATATATAGATTGACATTGTAACAGTGGCGGATCCAGGATTTTCTAAGGCAGGGGGCTTCAGACCCGAGGGCGGCATATTTCCTAGGTAACAGGGGCGACATGGTCCAGAGGGGCGCCAATCCAATATGTCAATTCAACGGGTCAAATATGCCTCTTCCTTAACCCCCCCCCCCCCCCCCCCCCCGGGGGGGGGGGGCAGAATCTGCCCCCTCCCGGATTTTCTCAATATCTTGAAAACTATGATAGACTATACTATATTGACTATATTGACGTGAAACGTTCCGTACCTTATGTTGCATCTATTTTACGTCTTCTCTCAACATGTCAGTTGGGCAAACTACAGAGGTGATCAAAAATAGATCAATCAATTTTTAGATTTGTTATGCCCATACTTGGACATACATGCAGTAGCAACTGTGAGGTCTCTGTCATTAGGCCAATTCGGAGCAACATACGCATACTCAGAGGTTAAAAAGTGTTGGAGAACATGTAACATGTTGTCCATCAATATATCGAAATAATAAATGTGACCAGATTCGGCAATTGCCCTTATTCCACTGTAAATGACGATCTAAATATTCATTCCGCGACGCAACGACCACAGTGTGAAATACATTTTTAGATCGGTCGTCAGCCAGCTAATCTAATTTTAGATCGTGAAGTCAGGTGGCGAATCAAAATTTAAATCGCTGAGGCTACTGCGAGTGCCGAAATTGAGTTCGCCGAACCTTACTTTGGCCATATCTGCCCAAGTAGGGATCTGATCATACAAGTATAAGAAAATATGACGGCGCCATTCGTGCAGTTTCAACCGAGATTAAAAAAAAATCCAGGGGTGATGGGCATTTTTTGAGGGGTGATAGGGTGTTTGAAGGTGTGCATGTCAGGAAAACAATCATTTTTAGATCGGATCTTCTTATAAGAGCATGCTCCGCCCATTTTGATGACGTCACGACCTAATTTTTGATCGATCCATTTTTAGATCGCCTCCCCGTAGCTTGCCCAACTGATGTCATTAAAATTAGTGAAGCAGTTTGGGAGATAATGACGTTTGAGTGACGTCAGGTCATGTCATTTTTGGTGGAAAACGATAAATGTTTGAAAAACCGTAGAAAATCGAGTTTTAAAGCAAATTGCAAAAAAAAACTAAAATGGAAGAAAATGGCACTGTCTTCAAAATTACTATCTCAGATTTGCATTTTTGTCCCTCCCCCCCCCCCCCCTCCCCCCCCCCCCCCCCCCCCCCCCAAAAAAAAAAAACATTGTTTAGGAAAAATCCCACAAAGTATAAATTTTCGAAGATATTACTAAATGGAATATATATTGAATAACCAAGTATGAACGATACCCACACCAAATTTCAAAGTAAAATCTTCATTTTTGACTGACTTATGGCTCCCAAGTATGATTAACTCATGACGTAATTTGTTGAAATTGCATTTTATGGCTTTTAATTACCAGATACATGTAAATAAATGCCACCACTGTATTTATTAGACAAAACTGGTCTAGAAACAGGACCTTTTTATTTATATTAATCAAATTTAAATTTTTACCTTATGCAACCTGACCTTGACCTGAACTTCGCCTAAGGGCGAAGTTATGGGGTCAGGGTGTAACATTGGCTACTACTATCAAAGTATACGTGTAAAATAACCCATAAAACACGTGTCGCATGACTTTCGTAGACCTTTTGCCAATAGTTATATTTTCTGACCTGCCCTTGACGGCTTGACCTTTGCTTACAATCTCAATTTTCCTTATGCGGAAGATGTATTATGCCCCTGAGAGCACTTTGTGCCATAATAGTCGCGACATAAGGCTTTAAATGGAGAGTATAGCAAATCAACCCAAATACCTCGATTTTGACATTTCACCTGACCGGGACCTGACATGTGACCTTATCTTGAACATTTTACGTATGTTTTACGTGCGTATCATTGAGAACTTTCGATTGCTTACTTGCGCGTCTCGCTGCGGTTATTGGTTCGGAAGATAACGAGGTGGCAGAATATGCCCCCACCCCAGTTCGGCTGAATACCCCAGCGGGGCGCGGGACCCTTTTGAAAGTCTGGTGGCATGATCGAAGGTCCGACTGCGGATATACGTAGTAGGTTCACATGATTCACAAAATTAACATGATTTTTTTTTTATTATCCGGGCTAACTTCATGTAGCCCAAAGAAGCAAAAACAAATATTGTCGCCGCAACATAGGAAAACTAAGTTGCATACGTGGATAAACAAGGAGCAAAATCTTGTGTTACGACAGTTGAGTCGTTCTTATTGGGTCGCGCCAATCCAAGGGGATTATAAAACGTTTTCAGCGTCGGTCACTGATTTTTACGACATTTGGTCTCAAGATCAAGTCAAACTTCCTGTTTCACAGAATAAGGTCCATTTTGACCTTACCGGTCTCATTCAAGGTCAAATCCAATGTCAAAGGACGGGGGACGCTGTAGCGCCCACAGTTTGCGTCCGATTGCAACACAAATGGTCTCAAACGATGCCCCGTACCCATTTCCAGGATGACAAGCATCCTTATAGTAAATTTGTTGCCCGTGACCTTCAAGGTCAAAGGACGGGGAACGCTGTAGCGCCCAATTTTGGGCGCTAACTTGAAAGTCACGGGGCACAACTCTAAGAATGCTTGTCATTCCGGAAATGGAAAGGACGGGGAAAATCCCGTCCTTTGACCCTGAATTTGACATTAAAGGTCACGGGGCTTGACCCTGAAGGTCGCGGGGCACATCTCTGAACATTCTTGTCATCTTGGAACTGGGCACAAGGAATCGTTTGAGATCAATTTGTCGCGATCGGATGGTAACTTTGGGCGCTACAGCGCTCCCCGTCGTTTGACTTTGAATTTGATCTTGAAGGAGACCAGTAAGGTCAAAATGGACCTGATTTTGTAAAGCAGGAGGTTCGTTTTGACCTTAGTCCTTAGGACCAAATCGCGTAAAAATCGGTGACCGACGCGGAAAACGTTTCTGTGGAGCTGTGGACATCATGGACATTGGACATTCATCCAAGCTATTTTTAGGCGCCCCGAGTGTGAAAGGTACCTTCAGCACCTTCAACGCCTCGCCAGGCATATTTAAAAAAAGTGTCATGGTTATTTCATGGGGGTCCAGGCCTCTTCGTAGGCGCCATCCAGGGTGCTATCGGGGGTGGGGGGAGGGGGGGGGCAAAAGCGTGTTATTGGTTTCGAAGGCGTCAGGGTGCCATCATTCTGAATGCGCCGGGACACCGCATCGCTTTTGGGCCGGCAAGGTGCCATTCGAGGGCGGTACGATACCTTCCGATGGTAGCAAGATGCCTTCCGAGGGTGGCAAGACGTCTTCCGAACTCCGAAGGCGGCATATTACACTCTGAGGGCGGCAAAATGTCTTCCGAGGGCGGCAAAATGTTTTCCGAGGGCGACATGATGCTTTCCGAGGGCGACATAATGCGCTCTGAGGGCGGCAAGATGCCCTTCGAGGGCGGCAATATGTCTCCGAAGGCGGTATAATGCCTTCCAAGAGCAGCATAATGCGCTCTGAGGGCAGCAGGATACCTTCCGATGGCGGCATATTGCACTCTGAGGGCGGCATAATGTCCTCTGAGGGCGGTAAGATGCCTTCCGAGGGCCACAAGATATCTTCCGAGGTCGGCATAATTCACTTCGAGGACGGCAAAATATCTTCCGAGGGCGGCAAGATGTTTTCCGAACGCGGCATGATGCTTTCCAATGGCGGCATAATGCTCTCTGGACTCTGAGGAGGGCATGATACCTTCCGAGGGCTGCATAATGCGATCTGAGGGCGGCAACATGCCTTCCAAGGGCGGCAAGATGTCTTCCGAGGCCGGCACGATGCCTTCCAAGAGCGGCATAATGCGCTCTTAGGGCGGCAGGATGCCTTCCGAGGGCGGCATATTGCACCCTGAGAGCGGCATAATGTGCTCTGACGGCGGCAAGATGCCTTCAGAGGGCGACAAGACATCTTCCGAGGGCGGCATAATGCACTCCGAAGGCGGCAAAATGTCTTTCCAGGGCGACAGGATGTTTTCCAAGGGCGACACGATGTTTTACGAGAGCGACACGATGTCTTCCGAGGGCGGCATGATGCCTTCCGAGGGCGGCATAATTCCTTCCGAGGGCGGCATAATTCCTTCAGAGGGCGGTGATGTACCTTCTGAGGGCGACATAATGCGTTGTGAGGGCGGCAAGCTGTCTTATGAGACAGACAGACAGACAGACGTGTATTGGAGTCGTCCACAATCGGCTTGTGGCTATTACAACCCCACAACAAATCAAAACAAAAAACAATGTCAAGCAAACAAAGACAAAAGGTGTAAAGCAACGACATCGTCGATACGATACAGTTGCATTAAAGATGCGAACAGAAAAGCGCACGGGGGGGGGGGGGGGCAGAGCGTAGCGTTGGGTATAGATAGCAGTTCAGTCGGGGCGAGGCGTAGCCGCCAGCAAATGTCGCCTCAGGTGAGGGCCGAACAGAGGCGTAGGGAGTCGCAAAAGCTCAGGCGGGACAGTGTTGAATAAGACAGGCGCCCGGCAAACAAATCGCCTTTTCCCCATCTCGGTGCGGGACCTAGGCACGTAGAGCTCATGGTCCCGCCGAGTTGGTCGGTCGTGTACCTCCGCCACAGTGGTAAAGCCGGCGGCCAGTGACTCCGGTTCCCCGCGGCATCTCACTTTGTATGTCAGACACAGCGTTTGATGATTAGTGAGCTGCTTTGCATTGAGCCAACCCAGTCTGTTCAGCAAGTCCGAAACGTGATCAAATTTTTGGCGACCGTAGATGACTCGGGCTCCATAGTTGATAATTTGTTGAATACGATAAAAATTTCGCTGAGTGCCGTTTCCGTAGACCGTAAGGCAATACCGAACTTGCGAAAGAACCAGGGCGTCGACAAGGGTGTGAATTACGGACGACGGCAGGTGTCCCCTCAAGTGTGAAAGGCCACTAAGGATTCCAAAGCATCGTCTGGTAATGAGGGAGATATGTGAATCCCACCTTAGGGTTTTATCAAACATTACGCCGAGATTTGTGGCATCTGCGACTGGCAGGAGATCGTTGTCACGAAATTTCACGGGAAAATTTGGGACGTGCCGAACGTTTGGCGGACTGCCTAAAAGCATCATCTGGGTCTTCCCTGCGTTAACTTTCAATCCATTTGCTCTGAACCAGATATCAAGGGAAGATAAAGTTTGCTCCATGCGCATGATAAGGTTCTGGAACTCGGATTTTTTACCACTTATCAGAATTTGAGTATCGTCTGCATACTGGACTACTGTGGCATCTTCCGCGAATAGGTTGAGGTCATTAGAAAAGATGCTATAAAGCAGGGGGCCGAGCGATGAACCTTGAAAAACACCAACATTGTTAGGTAGGGAAAGCGACTTTTTGTCAGACCTGCATTGTCCGTAATGCTTACACTCTGGGTGTGATGTTTTAAGTAGGCCGAAAACCACGAGGTGTCAATGCCGTAGGCTCGTAATTTGGAGAGTAGCTTAGAGTGGTCGATCACATCAAAGCATTTACTAAGATCAAGCAGGCAGAGTAGTGATAACTCGCCTCGGTCGTTCGCGGCAAGAATTTGATCGGATACAGATATCAGTGCCGTCTCAGTTGAATATCGGGGTCGAAATCCGTGCTGGGTGGGTGACAGGAGGTGGTTGCTAGACATGTAATGGTACAGTTGCTGGTGTACTGCGCGCTCTACAATTTTAGCAATAACAGGGACAATAGAGATGGGACGGTAGTTGGAGGGGTCGGTGGGGTCGCCAGACTTGAATATGGGGTGAACCAGGGAATGTTTCCATGATGCAGGAATATCGGAGTAAAGTATGCTACAATTAACCAGACGCAAGATCAGAGGCCAGATGGCGTCAAATGAGAGCCAAACCATACGGATGCTGATACCATCCTCACCACATGCCGCTGAGCCATTCATTGAGAACACGACAGTGCGCAGCTCTGACAGCGATAGCGGCGCAAGGACTAGCGAACACGCTCCCACACGCGGCAGACGGCAGGGGAGGTCCGGCGGGTCTCCCATTTCGCTAACCTCACTCGCCACTCGCGGGCCTACACTGACAAAAAAAAAATCATTCAGTTGGTCAGGTGTCGCATCTGGTAACTTGCGACTAGCCTTGTTGCTACCTACTATTGAGCTGATATGATGCCATACAGACCGGTTTTTGCCTTCACATATTCGCCGCTGTATGTCGTTGCGGGTGTCGCGTCTAATTGCGGACCGTACAGCGCGGTTCAGGTCGCGGTACATTTCTGAGCCGTGCCCATGTGCCGCGAGCACAGCCCGACGGCGAGCCATGAGGGTTTTTGTATCGTTACAAACTGGCGGGGCATTTGGGTTGCGGAGACGAATTGTACGGATGGGGGCGTGAGCGTCAAATATCGGTAAAAACGTTGCGACAAAGTTATCCCACATAGCCGTGACTGTGATCGAGTTTAGAGCATGACTCCAGTCGGCAGCTACAAGGTCGCAATGTAGTGCGTAAGGATCGACGCGGCGGAGACAGCGGGTGCGAACTATGCGTGGAGGGGGACGAGATCGTGGTAGATCGATACAGACATGTACAAATTTGTGAGGACTAAAGTCGCAGAATATCACATTGCAGCGTGTCACCAGGTGAGCACAGTTCGACATGAAAATATCTAAAATCGAGCCAGATGAATACGTGCTGTCATTGACAAACTGATGCAGTGAATAGTCGGATATAAAGTGATTCAGAATCTTTTTCGCAGGGTCTGAATCATGCTTTTTCATATCACAATTGAAATCGCCACAGATGATGACTTTAGTTCTAGCATAGTCCAAAAGCACCTGCTGGTACTGACACTCCAGCTCGTCGAAGTCAGCTTTCATGTCCGCTACACCTCGTCTAGGGGGCCTGTAGACCGTACACATCACGAACTGCCGCTTCTTGTCGGGCTTGATGAGGGCCCATAAAGTATCTAACTTGCTGTTCGGGGTACCACCTTTGTTGACTTTGAGCAGCGTGATGATAATGCCGTTCTTGACAGCCAGCGCCACCCCGCCGAAACCGCGCTTGTCGGGTCGGTCGGCCCGGTAAAGTTGAAAGCCAGGTAGGGTTAGCAGACGATTTGGAGTAGAAGGGGTCAACCAGGACTCAGTGATGCCCATTATATCGTAGTGGCCTTGATGTAAATGTCCGCAAAGTTCCAGAAGTTTGGGTTTGATTGACTGGATGTTGAGAAGTCCGATTTGGAGTCCGAGCCCGGCGTTTTGGGTCTGTCCGTTCTCTGAAGATAGTGGAGAAGGTGAAGGTGAAGAGTGGCGATCTACACGGCGAGGCCCGCAGGCCCCAACGCCTTCCTTCCGGCTGGTGCCAGGGTGCCTTTCAAGAGTGCTACGACGCTGTCGGTAGACACAGGGGCGCCCTGGCGGCCTCTCGAGAACGCTACAGCACCTTCGGCGCCGGCAAATCCTTTGCAAGAACGGCGTCGCGGCGCCTTCGGCGCCGCGGTGCCCGAGGGCGCCGTGTTCTTAGGCAGGGGGCTTCAGCCCCTACGGCCCCTGCACTGGATCCGCCACTGCATTATATGTAAACATGACACTTATTCCTATTATGGAAACAACCGACAGCAAATGCATCGGTCACCCTGGCCTTGGGGGAACATTTGTCCAATCAACTTTATGCTGGCTTGATTCCAAAACGTTTACCATTTAAGAAGACATTTGTCTTATGAGAAAGGCGTTTTTTTCCGCTACGCAGCTAACGTTACATTTCGCCCAATAACTTCTTCGGGAAAACTCCAGCCATATAAGTCACTAGTGGTGGGCACCAACCTTAATCACTAGTGGTGGGCACCAACCTTAATCACTAGTGGTGGACACCAACCTTAATCACTAGTGGTGGGCACCAACCTTAATCACTAGTGGTGGGCACCAACCTTAATCACTAGTGGTGGGCACCAACCTTAATCACTAGTGGTGGGCACCAACCTTAATCACTAGTGGTGGGCACCAACCTTAATCACTAGTGGTGGGCACCAACCTTAATCACTAGTGGTGGGCACCAACCTTAATCACTAGTGGTGGACACCAACCTTAATCACTAGTGGTGGACACCAACCTTAATCACTAGTGGTGGGCACCAACCTTAATCACTAGTGGTGGGCACCAACCTTAATCACTAGTGGTGGGCACCAACCTTAATCACTAGTGGTGGGCACCAACCTTAATCACTAGTGGTGGGCACCAACCTTAATCACTAGTGGTGGGCACCAACCTTAATCACTAGTGGTGGGCACCAACCTTAATCACTAGTGGTGGGCACCAACCTTAATCACTAGTGGTGGGCACCAACCTTAATCACTAGTGGTTGGCACCAACCTTAATCACTAGTGGTGGGCACCAACCTTAATCACTAGTGGTGGACACCAACCTTAATCACTAGTGGTGGGCACCAACCTTAATCACTAGTGATGGGCACCAACCTTAATCACTAGTGGTGGGCACCAACCTTAATCACTAGTGGTGGACACCAACCTTAATCACTAGTGGTGGGCACCAACCTTAATCACTAGTGGTGGGCACCAACCTTAATCACTAGTGGTGGGCACCAACCTTAATCACTAGTGGTGGGCACCAACCTTAATCACTAGTGGTGGGCACCAACCTTAATCACTAGTGGTGGGCACCAACCTTAATCACTAGTGGTGGGCACCAACCTTAATCACTAGTGGTGGACACCAACCTTAATCACTAGTGGTGGGCACCAACCTTAATCACTAGTGGTGGGCACCAACCTTAATCACTAGTGGTGGACACCAACCTTAATCACTAGTGGTGGGCACCAACCTTAATCACTAGTGGTGGGCACCAACCTTAATCACTAGTGGTGGACACCAACCTTAATCACTAGTGGTGGGCACCAACCTTAATCACTAGTGGTGGACACCAACCTTAATCACTAGTGGTGGGCACCAACCTTAATCACTAGTGGTGGGCACCAACCTTAATCACTAGTGGTGGGCACCAACCTTAATCACTAGTGGTGGGCACCAACCTTAATCACTAGTGGTGGACACCAACCTTAATCACTAGTGGTGGGCACCAACCTTAATCACTAGTGGTGGACACCAACCTTAATCACTAGTGGTGGGCACCAACCTTAATCACTAGTGGTGGGCACCAACCTTAATCACTAGTGGTGGGCACCAACCTTAATCACTAGTGGTGGACACCAACCTTAATCACTAGTGGTGGACACCAACCTTAATCACTAGTGGTGGGCACCAACCTTAATCACTAGTGGTGGGCACCAACCTTAATCACTAGTGGTGGGCACCAACCTTAATTCACGGCTGAATGTAACTACAATATCGTCGGAGAAATGTATCCATAAATACAAAAATACTATCTCATTTTAAAGTCAAAATTGTGGCCTTCAAAATTGTCAGCGCTTCCACCGGGTTCTACGCTTGGCGTTACAACTAGCAACTCTTCCAACAGAGCTCAAGAATTACAATTGCACCCAGGCGTCGCTCGCTGCCAGTGCCGAGGACCGGTTCGTAGCCTCGTCCGGGCGCTCGCCGTCGCACCGCAGCGTTGCATGACACAACCAGGACACGGTCGTCCCGCCGACACGGATACCTCGTGCATGCACGAGGCCAGTGCCGGTGCCTTGTGTGTCGCTCCCCTGCATATTTGTCGACTATCGCGACATCAGGAAAAAGCCGAAATCTGACACGGCTTCCTTCGAAACTGGCGGCAAAAAACGGCAATGAGTGGCACGTATGGCTTACGGTTATCTGGCATACATGACGTTTGTGTGGTTCGATATTGCTAATTTTTGTATCGCACACTTAACGGGTGTCCAAAATATTCCATTTTGGTGCTGTAACCAGTTTGAACAGAGCCATCCAACCCCACCAGCCATGAACAGAACCCTCCCTTCAGGCCCCACCAGCCATGAACAGAACCTTCCCCTCCAACCCCACCAGCCATGAACAGAACCTTCCCCTCCAGCCCCAACAGCCGTGAACAGAACCCTCCAGCCACGCCTGCCGTGAATAGAGGCCTCCAGCCCCACCAGCCGTGAACATATTAATCCAGCCCAACTAGCCGTGAACAGAGTCATCCAGTTCCACCAGCCGTAAACAGAAACCTCTAGCCCCACCAGTCTTGAACAGAACCCTCCAGCCCCACCAGCCGTGAACAGAACCCTCCAGTCCCACCATCCGTGAACAGAACCATCCAGCCCCACCATCCATGAACAGAACCCTCCCTTCAGGCCCCAACAGCCGTGAACAGAACCCTCTAGTCCACCAGCCATGAACATAACCCTCCCTTCCAGCCCCACCAGCCGTAAACAGAACCCTCCAGCCCCACCAGACGTGAACAGAACCCTCCAGCCCCACCAGCCGTGAACATATTCATCCAGCCCAACCAGCCGTGAACAGAGTCATCGATCCAGTTCCGCCAGCCATAAACAGAGACCTCTAGCCCCACCAGTCTTGAACAGAACCATACAGCCCCACCAGCCGTGAACAGATACCTCCAGCCCCATCAGCCGTGAACAGAACCCTCCAGCCCCACCAGCGGTGAACAGAACCCTCAGCCCCACCAGCCGTGAACAGAATCCTCTAGCTCTACTAGCCGTGAACAGAACCTTCAGTCCCACCAGCCATGAACAGAACCCTCCCCTTCAGCCCCATCAGCCGTGAACAGAGTCATTCAGCCCCACCAACCATGAACAGAGACATCCAGCCCCAACAGCGGTGAACAGAACCCTCAAGCCCCACCAGCTTTGAACAGAACCCTCCAGCCCCACCAGCTGTGAACAGAGTCCTCCAGCCCCATCAGCCGTGAACAGAGCGATCCAGCTCTTTCAACTGAGCAGAGCCCTCCAAGTCCACAAACCGGTCCACCGAGACCGACCTCCCCGCCGCCGCGCTGGTGCCAGAGACTCTACAGATGGCGCCACCAGCCTGGTCGTCAGACGGTAGACCGCTGGACACACCGCGGGGTGCAGACATCACCGGCATAGGCGGCGGAACGGCGGGGGGGGGGGGGGGCACGGGGCACCGTGCCCCCCCCCCCCCCCCCCTTGAATTTGCAAGGGGGCACCCATATCAAAGTGCCCCCCCCCCTTAAATTTGGTATGGCTAAGATAATTATGATAGATATTGACGTAAAGCTTGCAATACTTTTGCTACATCAATTCTACGTCTTCTAAAAAAAAATGAAATTGGTGTAGTACTGTGGGAGATAATGACGATTAAATGACGTCATGTCATGCATTTTTTTTTGGTGGAAAAACGATATATGTTTGAAAAACCGTAGAAAATCGAGATTTGATGAAAATTGCCAATACAAAAGTCAAAAGAAAGGAAATTACATTTTCGTTCAAATGGCTATCTCGGATTTGAGAAATTGTGTTTTTTAACCTCCAATTTTTGTTTATAAAAAAATCGGAAAATTTCCACAAGATCACAATATTGAAGATATTTTAGAGAAAACAAAACGGAATATACATTACAGAGACCAATATGGAAGATATCCAAACCAAATTTTAAAGCAATGTCTCTATTTTTGACTGAATTATCCCGCGCCGTGCCGGGGGTGGTTTAGACGCCCCCCCCCCCCCCCTTAAGGTTTCTCAAGGATAGTGGAAAACGTCGGTGCTGGACGCCACCGTTTTTTTGCACATGTGTTCGAGCATCAATTGCCCAAATTGTGCGAAATTCTTGACTTCGAGTCATCTCAGGTCAGGTCACTAGGCCAGGTCACGTGACCCCACCTCCAAAACAAACTTACGGTCGTGCCACAGCCACAGTTTTTGACCGATCAGTTTCAAACTTACATAATTTGATAAGGTCATAGGTATCTACAATTCGTTTATCTCGGATTTTTTATATCGGTGACCTAAAGTCGGGTCAATTCGGTGACTTCCCCATTATAATTAATGGGGAAATATTAAAATGCTTCCTATTCCGAGGATATGCACAGTGGCGGATCCAGGGGGGTCACGGGGGTCATTGCCCCCCATTGGGCCGTGAAGGGGCACCATTGCGCCGGAGAACCAGGGACACCACCGCGCCGGGGCACCAGAGGCACCATCAAAAATAAATAAAGAAAAAAATACATCCGAAAAAATCCCCAAAAAATCTGCGCCGCTACGCGGCGCAAATCATTCAGTGTTCCTTTCCAGCACAAAAAGGTCTAATATTGACTGTACACACTGGGGGTCGCAGGGGGAGGGGGAGGAAATGGGGCCCATGGCCCCACCTGGCCTTAACCCGCGCACTGCAGGTGGTTTGCGCCGAACACGAACTGCAGGGGTGGTTGATTTCCGCCCCCGTGAGATCTCGAAAACTACGCTACGTAGCAACAAGCGGAAAACGGTTTTTGATAGCTTGATACAAGTTCTATCGAAAATATTCAAGTATTTTTTTTTTAAGTTAGGTCAAAATTGAAGTCACCAGAGATCATCGAAGGTCAAATTTTCAAAGTTTTTCCTGTTTTAGGACTTCGCTCCATAAATTCCCATATATCTCGGAAACTATGCTAGCTAGAAACAAACGGAAAAAGTAATCGCCAGCCATTTAAATTTCCAATGGACATGGTGTCCTCAAATTTGATCAGCTCAATATTTGAGGCTCCAGAGGTCAAAAAAAGAAAAACATGCTGTTTTTTTGCAAAACTGTTTTTCGCTGATAATTTTTGACCTAATAAAGATAACGGGAAAATGCTTCAGCCATTGTGTTTCTCCCGCCAAGGCGCTTTGAATGATACATGGTGACCTTGTTAGGTCAACTTCAAAATTTGACCACAGGTCACGTGACCTTCACCTGAGGTCAAGACCCAAGTAGGTCATTTTGCATATAGGAAGACGTGACTCGACGGGACAAACACATTTCTGTCGGTTTTACTTCTCTATCTTCATTATGTCGCGAGTTATTGACAAACAAGTGATGGTGAACTAGGATGACCTCAAATGACCCCATAGGGGTCACTGAACAAAACTTACACTCGGATCATCAAGAACATGGTATAATAACATGATCCAGAAGTAATTGGACTATTATCATGCATATCCTTGAAATAGGAAACATTTTAATATTTCCCCAATGACTTATTATGGGAGGTGACGAAATTGACCTGACCTTAGGTCACCGATATCAAAACTCCGAGATAAGCGAAATGTAAGTACTTATGCCTTCATGACACCCTGTAAGTGTCAAACTGATCGGTGATAATATATTGCTTTGGCACAGCTGCAAACGTTTTTGGAGGTGGGGTCACTTGACCTGGTCTGGTGACCTGACCTGAGATGACCTGAGGTGATTTTTTTTCATAGTGTGCGCAATTGATGTCCAAACAGGTGTGTGAAAACCCAGCGGCGCTGCGCGCTGCCGTTGTTTCGCTATCTGAGAAACAATTCTTCATCAGCACTCTGGGGCCGCCATTGACTGTACAAACTATATATGTTAACACCATTCACGGCACTATGATAGAAAGGACGACTGATATTGCAAATACCTATAGCCAACGTTTTTTCAATACAAAAACACGTTGAAATAGGGGCACCCTCAAAATATAGTGGACCAAATCCGATGAGTTTTCAGATTTGGGTATAGGTAGGGCCGCAGGGACTCGTCTAAGGGAATTTGACTGGGGGGGGGGGGGGCTGGCCGCTGGAGTGAATATTAATGCACACATGTTTTGTAAACTCCTAATTAAACTATGGGTGATTCGTTTGGTGATAACACACCACTCACGTTATACCTATATCCCAGTTTTTGTTCTAGTATCGTCGAATTATTGCAGTGAACTTACAAAAAATGTGTGGATATTAAATGATGCCCAGTTTGTGCTAGAGCTCACGTGTCATTAAATGTTGAAACCGTACATTTACGGTAAGTACAGATGTATATGTCTTATTATATCCCATCCGTCTAGATGGCACTAGTAGAAGACGCCTGAAGTTATGCTGTACCGCATATAACCCGATGTATGGGCTGACAATATGGCGTGCGACGTACAACATATTTAGTGCAGATCGCAGAAAGTCAGGCATATATATGTACGTCGGTCTGCCCAGATTCGGGATCTCTTTATTTGGTTTGGCTTCACTGCATCAAGCGTCAAGAAGAGCCTCATCAATCATTATGCAACTGGCCGAGGGTAATGCAACAATACAGCTGTAATATACACATGAAAAAGATACGTTAAAAAAGATCCGTCGCAAAGCGAGGCATAGCAAGTGTTCATAGCGCTCAATACCGATCCGTTGGCTTACGCTGCTGTGACATTCGCTCACAATGATCATATTGGTTGTGCCTGCACAATGGCACATTGCACATTCTCAGATATGTGCTTGTGAAGTGTCTTGCACACAATCTTATGGCCTGTAAACACGAACCGTACTAAACATTGCCACTACTGCGGAAAAACTTGGCCACAAAGACCCGCTCGGTGTAAACGGTGAGAGTTGGAGCGCGCTCACGCCTGTCCTTGACACTCAGGAACCGTGCCACGGCCGGCCTCGGGTCGAACGCCGCGGTGCCGACGCCGTTGAGAGCCAGGAGTAGACGGGCGTTCACCGTGCTGTTTGCCATCCTGAGCCGGTGGTGGGACCTGATTGCGTTGAAGTGCGAAACCGCGCGCTCCGTGCCCATGCTGTGCGGGGTTAGTGCCATGAAACCGCCAAGGAGCTTCTTACATGTACCTGACGCAGCGGAAAACATTAGTCGCAGCTTTCCTCCCACGGTAGCTGCTCCGTCTCGGGCAGAACACATAGCAGACCACTGGTCACAGGTGGACGTTACGAGGTCCTCCACACCAGCCTGTCCGAAAATTCCCCGTGTCAGCTCCGTGCCTGCTCGCAGGAAGTCCCGCACTGAAGCTGCGCTTACCAGCTTCAACATGATGTTGACCAGCTCCTCCTGCTCGATCTCCAGCCGCTCGCCCAAGAAGTTGATGATACTCTGGACCGTGTCGTTCCGGACAGCCGAGTAGCTCCTGAAAGAGGGAACGTTGGCGTTCACAATCTGCCGGCGGCTGCTTGGTCCTGAGCAGTCGTCAGCACTTGCTGCTGCCTGCTCCTCTTCTTTTCCTCCGGGAAGGGGGCCGTCATTCATCAGCTGGAGCTGCAGGAGCGCCGAGTTTCTGGCCTGTATGACGTCCGGCAGAGTCAGCTCGCTCTTCTGCAGAGTTTTCTGCAAGCGAGGCATGACGCCGCTGATGTCGTGCAACAGAGCTGTGAGCCGGAGAGTCTGACCACCGGCCTGCCACTTCTTCAGCATGCCAGTGGCTCGAGCCGCGCCTTTCTTGTCAGTGCCTGATGCGGCGACAGCCTGCCACACGCTCCGACACGCTTCGAGGTTGGTGAGAATGGCAAGGCAGCACTGATGGAGATGCTCTGCAAAGCGCACTTCGAAGAATGGTGGGAATGCCAGGACTTCACCACAGTCTCGCAGAGCCTTGGTGTGCCTCTTTGAAGTACGAAAGTACGTCAAGAGGCCGGTCATATCTGCCTTCCATTGCCGCACCTCGTCCACTGCGTCTTCGACCGACTCCATGGCCAAGTCTGAGCGGTGACAGACGCACCACATGGTCATTATGTCGCGTTCCAGGTGCTGACGAAGTTTGGCCCATAGCCCCGCTTTCCGGCCAGTGTTGGCCGTCTCGCCGTCGGTCGTCAGGCCGATAAGCTTCTCGGTTGGGGCTCGACAGCTGGCCAGGGCGACGGTAACCGCCTCTAGAAGGCCGCAAGCTCCATCCTCATCAGGCTCCACCATCGCCAGGAACATGTTCTGCAACGCACCGTCGCTGCTCAGCGTGCGTGCCGTTATGAACTTGTTGTCACGTTGCGTGCGGTCCACAGATCCGTCTACTTGGATCGAGTACAGAAGGCATTTCTGTAGCCGCTCTCCCAGCCGATCCCGTTCCATGGCGCTGATGATGTCGAGCATCTCCTTGTAAGCGTCTGGCGACCTGTACTGAAGAGAAGCAGCTGGAGGCGTCAGGGGAGTAAACGGCTGGTTGTCAGTCTCCAGTGACAGAACGCGCTGGGCATGCATGCTGGCGAGAGACCGGGCGGGCCACGACCATGCCGTCAGCGTCTCGAACAGGCTGTCGTTACATCCACCGCCAGCTGTGTCAGCAGACCGATAACATGAGAGTTTGCCTTCTTGGTGATGTTGTGCCACGGGTGGTCAGTGGGGCTCTCCAGCCACACTCTCTGTATACGCTCCTCCTCTACGGCCGCAGCGTGAGGCTGTCCCAGCAGGTGTTCGACCACTCGCTGCAGTCGCTGTTTGTCACCGATTCTGACCCGGTCGGCCATGTACACTTTGCCGTTTGATGCCATCTTCACAGCCGCCGTCTCATGCTTCTTGCAGGTCTGGCAGGTCATGAAGGACCGAAGTTTGTTGTTCATTCTCGCCTTTGTCTCTGTAAGGCAGGGGTTGTTTTGCAGCAGCCACGCGTTGTCCAGTTTGTGGCCCTTGTACCACTCCGATGAGCTTGATGAGGAAGCTGAAGTCTCAGCAGGAGGTGAGAGGGAAGAGCTTTCATCAGGAGGAGTCGGCAAGGCGGAAGTCGAAGGACCTGTGGGAAGTGGACCGATGCCACGGAGAGAGGATAATGGTTGGTGACCAATTTCAGAGATTTAAATGCAAGATGATGACAATATTTTGTATAGATTGAGAAATGGTATATTAAATAGCACAATATACAAATACATAGCAATACATAGCATGCAAAATATACATAGAACCATTTCATCTCTAGTCCTTAAACTAGTGGTTTCCAGCACCAAGAGCACGGTTGCCTCTTTTGGTGATCTGAATGACTGGGCCGCTCCGCAGACCTAAGCTTCAAGCAGTGCGGTACAGCATACCTTCAGGCGTTTGCTACTAGTGCCATCTATGGCCAGACATATAAGTATAAGTGTATTGCGTATCGCGCTCTTTGCCCCGGTGTCGGTTGTGCTTATTGGTGCCGATGCAAAGCTAGTGGCTTCCTTGTTGGATGACCAAAATGACTTATTATTCCATATATCAGATTGAGAAGACTGGAAGTTGAATTATTTGCAGAGGTACACTACAACATTCTACAAATAAAGCATTAAACGAGAGAAACAGAATCTGGCATAGAATCATAAGCATTGTCCGCCACTCAACTGCTCAGTCAGAATTTCTCTCAAAACTGATTAATCGTCATTATCCCCGCCCGCCATTACCCGAATTGAGGCAATTACCCCTATTTGAGAACCAATAAGTACTTTGAACGCTCCGCGGCCTCACAGGACTATGGCCATTACCACAGGTGGCGCCACCAGTGAATTGTGGTGACTGGTGGCGCCACAGACTACCTTGACATCAAAGAAGCGCGTATCAGGAGTTTGTCGTCATATCGCCGGTGGCCCGCCGCTTAAACGCTGACCATCACTGTTTCGTATTTACTGACTCTGGGTCTATGCCCAGGTACATACCAGGATGTGATAAGCTTCGTCCACCTGTCGTCCTACCTGTCTGACGACGTTTAACGATCGCATATATTTATAAATCTGACATTGTTTCGTCCTGTCTCCTGACGTTTTATCATCGTAGCGGTTACACTGTCCTAAAAGTGTCCCGAGACCATTATTGTTTTGCTTGATTCGTGTTCTACAACTACGGTATTCAATTTATTTGCATGCTCTGCTAAATAACACTGTTGCGCGGGTACTACTGTATCTAACTCTACGACAAAAAGTGTCCTTACATGCGTACCTGCGAAGTGTTTTGCAGCCCTCAAAACGGTTATCGAAAATAGCTATCTGGAAAGGCGCATCGTAAACAGCCTCCAAATTCCCGCGAACCTCAGCCCCAATAGCCGCAGCTCACCGGCGTGACTGGAGTCTTTGTCCTCTGAACGTGGCCGCTTGCTAGCTGATGCAGCCGGTTCTGAACCGGTGCCAGGAGCACCCTATAGGGAGGGAAAATGAGGATCAGCTTCATCAGGATCAAACAAAAATTATTTAAGGTCTTTCCCAGCACACATGCTGTAAAATAATGTGTGCAAACATTGTGCAAACAAACATGAGAGAAAGTGTGGTGCTTCGGCTTATCTTTATTTTGCAGCGTTTTACCCATCTCATCAGTTCTAGTATTCCCGCGTCATATTTGTCTCCGGAACGTTCCAGAACGTAAGGAAAATAATTCGTATACTTTCATATTAATAATATGTTATTAGTTAACCAGATTCATCTGCAATTTGTTTTCCGTCTTCATATTTCTCTTGTAACTCATCGTACCTGATTTTCCTATAATCAGTTTCTGTATTCGTAACTTCAATTTATATTTAGAACATAGTCGATTACAGTCTCGGCCACATGCGGAACTTTATATACTTTTGGGGTTGTAGCTACAACTGCATCCACAAAAAATACAACCCCAATCATTAATATTACAACCCCAACATTGCCAGTGAATGCCTACCCAAGTAAATAAATACAGTAAATGATACACAAAACTAAAGGATTTTTCACCAAAGGAATTTTCAATAACAATCATAACAAAACAATTAATAAATATATGAACACAGAAAAGGACAAACTTTAAAATGTTAGTAAAGTTTGTCATAAAATAACATTTAAAATCCAACAATAGGTAGTACAACATGTTATCCCAAAATTACTGAGAAAGACTATGTAGGTACCCAGGGGTGTAGGGTCATATTCAGTTGGGTCATAAACACTATAGAACAACACTACCTACTGACAAACGGGTAACATTTCTGTCAATTTCAGACACCCACAAAATGGCAATCTATAGGTGTTAACATAAAAACATGAGCAAAACAAGATTGAGTGTAGCATATTTTACATTGGGCTTAGTTCTGGATAGGTCACACATTTAACATAAGAGTGCACCCTTACGCGGTTGGCAAAAGTTATATTACATTTTGAGCTAAACTATGCTGGTGAATTTGACACTTAATGAAGAACTTGAACAATATTATACATATTTTGGTGTGTGAAAGATGTGAAGGCATACCAATCATCCTGAGCTGGAAAAAGACCACAAATAATCATAGACCCAAATCATGAGTTTAAATTTAGGATTAATTTATCACAACCTTCAATTTTTAGCCAGACAAACATTATTTTCACAAGATATACCTGGTCATGGTGTTGAAAAGTAGAGGGCCACATCAGTAAAAGTCATTTTAAAAGAGAATAGCCTAATCCAACATCAATCAAACAAAAACGCATGTGAAAACAGCATAAATATTGAAAGCAATATACAAGGGCAAAATAAATGTACATATTTGACATAGCTGCGTCATATTTGTCTCTTTTATTCAGCTACGTCAAATTAGCAGTAGATTGATATTGCTCAGTAGTATCAATCTATTGGGCAATCTAAAATTTGAGCCACGTAGCCTCAGAATTTCCTGAAACTTGGCAGGTACGTCCTCCTTGCCACGCTGAATACGAAAAACCTAAAATTAGTCTAGAACGCGGGCTACCTTCAGAGTTATACCGTTTTAGAGATCTACAGTTTTGAGTCCCGTCGCCTCAGAATCGCCTGAAACTTGGCAGGTAGGCCCTTCTTGCCACGATGAACACGAAAAACGTAAGATTAGCCTGGAACACGGGGTACTTTCAGAGTTATATATTTGTTTAAGTTTTGAATGTCTGTCTTCCTTTATTTTGAAACGACTGCGCAGGAATTGGAAGCTTTCCGCGTCAAGTTAGCCAGATATTCAACTGACAGACATTCAAAACTTAACACGTTATAACTTTAAAAGTAGCCCGTATTCCAGGATAATTTTACGTTTTTCGTGTTTAGCGTGGCAAGGAGGACCTACCTGTCTAGCTTCAGGCAATTTTGAGGCGACGGGCCTCAAAATTATAGATTGGGCAATATCAATCAGCTGCTAATTTTACGTACGTCTTTTATTATTCCTAAAAGGCAGGGTATTAACCCTCGCCCTACAGGGGGGGGGGGGCCTGACAGAACCCTGAGGGTTTTCTTGAATAACTTTTTACACATGCAATGCATCTTGCTGAAATTTTTGGTAGTTGAGTTTTACAACAATTATACGTAGGCTGTAAAACTTTAATTGAAATTGGTTGAGTAGTTTTGGAGATAATCATGTTTTGATGACGTCATGTTGGTAAAAAATGATAAATATTTGCAAAATCGTAGAAAACAGAGTTTTGAAACAAATTGCAAACGCAATTCACCAAAGATACAAAATAGCATTCTCTTTAAAATGGTGATCTCGGATTTTCAAAATTTTGGGGTTTTGACCCCTAATTGTTTTTTTTTTAAATCCCCACAAAATCAAAATTTTCAAAGATATTAGAAAAACCGGAATTCATGTGAGAGTACCGAGTATGGACAATACCCATACCAAATTTCAAAGCAATATCTTCATTTTTGACTGAGTGATAGCTCTCTAAGTGTAAGAAACTGATGACGTCATTTTTTTAATATTTTTTATACTTTTTTTGACAAGATACGAACAAATAATAACCTTTTTTGTATTTCTGAGCCAAAACTGGTCTAGGAACATGCCTTTTTATTTACATTCATCAATTTCTAATTTTGAGGTTTTCTGCATGGCAAAATCTCTGTTCCGGACGTGGTAAGTCCGAGGTCATTCACTTGACCTGGAAGGTCACCCGTTGACCTGAAACCTAATATTCGCATACTGTTAGATTCCTCTCATGACAGGCAACATGCTGGTTCTTACCGCATTGCTCAAAGTTACTTGGTTTGGAAGTTTGTTTATTGTTTATTTATTGACAATGAGCAACAGGCATTCACCCAATTACAGCTCAAGTCAAGTAATTAAAACACGCGACGACACGACAGCAGCAGACACACGCACACAGTTGAAAACAGACGAGGCAAATATGATAACGAAAATGTGATACTAAAATAGAACAAAAGTTCATAAAACAGTAAATATGAATACGTTAAAAATAAACATAGGTGAACAATAGTTCACAGGCATGCTTTGAGGCTACGCAGACCTAAGAAAACGCTTGTAAAAGAACACATAAGATCGGTAAATGAGAAAACTCCAGCAGTAAAATAAGAGTAATAAAACTCGCATGCTCACATCACACACGCCCACACACAATCCCAACTCATCGCCACCAGTGTTGTGCAGCCTATACCGCCATACTCTTGACATATGATTTCACCTGCATTCTAAAAGCTCCTAAGGTATCATTGAAAAGGTCGGATGCAGGACAGGCAGACAGGAATAGGTTGGTGGTGCGAGGCGCCCGCGCAAAGACGGAACGTTTAACAGTTTCCACTCTAGCGAATGGGACGTGCAGGATTGTGTACCTGGGCATGCAGGATTGCGTGGGTCAGAAAACTTATATTTTCGGGGGAGGCACAGTTGGGGTCGCTATCTCCGGTCTAAAAGAGGCATATTGTCCGATCTAAAGGGGTGCCGCCGGCACTCACGACTCAAGGGGCGCCACCTGCACTCGAGAGTGGCACCTTCGGTGTCCAGACGCCCAGGAGAGTCGCCCTCAATCGTGATTCCCCCCGCATGTCCATGAAGTTAGCGACGGATTCGGATTCGAATTCAGCGTCGAGTAGCGATTCGCTTCACAATGTGGTGACAGGTCAATTGGGGCACGCTGATCACGAAATGGCATTCATTTTGACATTCACGGTAATCTTAGCCGAATTTATTGTCCGATCGCCAAAATAATGGTCTCATTCGATTACTCGGGTCAGTATATAGCCGTAGCCTTCGCAACCTCACTCGTAGCAAATGACATTGGCCCTCAATTTCAAGATCAATGGCGATTGGATTAAACTTCGGGTCGTTTTGAGTCCTTTGACCTTTAAATTGAGGGTCAAGGTCATTTTCCACGAGTGAGGTTGCAAAGGTTACGGCAGATACTGACCCGACCGAGGAATCTAATGAGACCATTATTTTGGCAATCGGCTTCTAACTTCGGGTCGTTTTGAGCCGCCCCGTCATATGGCCTTGAAAATGAGGGTCAATGTCATTTGCCACGAGTGAGTTTGCGAAGGCTGTGGAATCGAATGAGGAATCGAATTAACCCGAGGAATCGAATGAGACCATTATTTTGGCGATCGGACAATAACTTCGGGTTATTTGTCCTTTGACCTTGAAAATGAGGGTCAAGGTCATTTGCCTCCAGTGAGGTTTCGAAAGCTGCGCCTAGATATTGGCTCGAGGAATAGAATGATACCATTATTTTGTTTTGCGATCGGACAATAACTTCGGGTCGTTTTGAGCCACCCCGTCCTTTGACCTTGAAGATGATTTTGAAGATGACCTTGAATGTCAAAATGAATGTCATTTGCGTGATCAGCGTGCCCCAATTAAACTGTTCCCACATTTTGAAGCAAATCGCTACTCGACGCTGAATTCGAATCCGATTCCGTCACTAACTTCACGGACCGCCACGTGCCACGTGCCCCCTAGGGCCCCTTGGTTGCGCCCCTGTCCTCGGCCGGGGCAACTTCGAAAACAATTATCCACCCATGGCCTTGTGAGTTGTGGGAAATATCAAATATGTTATAAGTATTTTTATATCTCACTGTAATATATAAAAGAACCGGACCTGGACCATCACCAGGAGGAGGTGCCTTTCTTGCCAGAAATGGCTAGTTGCTGAGTCACACCATTTATGTACAACCTTAATATTGATATTGGCTAATTATTGTTGTGTGAGCTACCATGAGGTAGTCTTTGCCTACTTTGACCCAACATGATACTTTCAATTTGTTTAAGATTGCACACCTCGCTGTTGCTAAAATACGTCAGTAATGAGGTATTACAACCTATGTTCATTCTAAGGTGTTAAACTTCAATTTTGCACATACTTCATTTTTATCATTAGTCGCTTTTACTACCCCCCCCCCCCCCCCCACCCGGTCGCCGACCCAATTACAACCCCAACGAAAAACAAAAAGTTTCGCCTCTGGTCTCGGCAACGTGGCATTCTGCCCACTCTCGCTCTGCTCTCGCGCCAACCGGTTGGTTCATTCGTCGATCGTCTCAAATATTATTACTTTGCTCTTCAAACTTAACGTAACATATTTATCACCATCTACTTACATTCACACATTATGTAGCTGTCCACTTTTCTGATCTTCGGCATACTGCCTGGGTATTTAGTTGTCGATTCGATTGTTGTATCATGTACCCGCTGCTCTCGCTCGGGCATGATTCATTTGTTCTGTTCTTGGGTTTTGATACCTGGAATTAATACAACTGTGGGCGTGCATCAATTCGGTTTTCTTCCTCCAATGCTTCTCACCCCACAGTTTTTGGTGACCCCGACGTGATCATGATTCTGACTATCTTCCAACTTAATTTAAACACGTTTTCTTCAACGTGGCAACAATGTTCATTCCACCTTCGGTCTTGGTGAGATATTTGTTTGCCCTCTTCTATGGTTCGAGTCCTCTTTGTAATACAGGTGGCACGCCTTGTCGCCCGCCCCGCCGTCAGCTGACTGATTTCACAGCTGACTGATTCCCGCAGCTGATTCTGCTTCACTGGTTTTGCTCCGTTCTGCTCGGTCCTCCGATTCCCATTGAATGTGTATTGTCTGGTGAATATTTTGTGTGAACATATGATAATTTAACAGTTAAACATTGATATATTCTAACATTACTGAACATTTATTTGAATACTTTGTCATTACTATGCCTGACGAACCCAACATTGCAGTTATGGATTCTGTTAGTGAAGCCCCTGTTCATCGTGTCAGTATCAGGCCCCTGCTTTCATGGAAACTGCTGTCCAGGGCTGGTTTGCGGTCATGGACGCCCAATTTCACATTGCCGGAATCACTTTGGAAGCAACCAAGTTCTACCATGTGCTGTCAGCCCTCCCGCCTGACACCATCGCTCACATCCCTCAGGTCACCCTGACTAGCAGGAACTTCCAGGAACTGCAGCAGGTCGTGACCGACATGTATGAGAAAACCAAACCTGAACTGTTTGAGCGTCTTAGCAGTAAGACTCGGTTGACGGGACGCCCATCTCTGTTCCTCTGCGAGCTCCGTGAAGTGGCGGACAAGGTTGGTGTCGGAGATGACCTGATTCGTCACAAATTCGTTCAGTCCCTCCCGTCCAGCATCGCTCCGGTGCTGGCCTCGCAGCGCGAGCTCACTCTCTCGCAGTTGGGGAAGCTCGCTGACGAACTGGTCCCTCTTGTCCAGGGGACTCTCGCGGCGGTGAACGTTGTTAACGAAGGTGAACCTCAGTGCGGCCCTGGTGCGAGTCAGCACCAGTTTCCCCGCCAGTCTCAGCCCTGTCACACCTGCGAAGCTCCCCAGCGAGGCTTCCCAGCTCATGACTCCCTGCCATGTCACTTCGCTTCTCCACAGTTGAGGCAACAACAGTCGAGCTTCCACAGGTACCCCGCTCAGGTTCGTGAAGCTGGCGCGTCTGGTGCGATCCAAGGTCTGACACCGTTTCACGAAGGACAGAGACCCAAAGTGTGTCGTGCTCACGTGTTCTTCGGCGCACATGCTCGTACGTGTAAACCATGGTGTCAGTGGCCATCCAGGTCTGCTAACCTCAGAGTGCAGCCCTCGTCGCGCTCGGCCTCACCTGCTCGCGAACCACCCTCACCTCAGGCAAACTAGAGGGGCAGGCCGTTAATGCAGCCCTTGGCCTGCCACTTTTTCGGGTTGCAGCCCAGGCTGGTTAACGGCCACTGAGATTTGTTGTCGACACAGGTGCTGGGGTTTCACTGATCCCACAGGAGTGTGTGAATGGTATCCTGATCCAGCCCACTGCCGTCTCCATCACTACCGCTAGTGGCCAGCAGCTTCGTGTGTACGGAGAGGCTGCTCTTGATGTTGTCCTTCCTGACCTGAGATGCCAGTTCACGTGGACGTTTGTTATCGCTGAGGTGACAGAGCCACTGCTGGGTAACGACTTCCTGTCATACCATTCGTTGATTGTCGACTGTGGTGCACAGGTCCTCCGAGATGCAACCACATCCCTCTCTGTTCTTGCAGTCCAGACGACCGAACCTGCGGTCAACCTGGTGGTCAACGACCTCTCTGCTCTTCCCGAGATAGTGCAACCTATCCTGCGTGATCACTCTTCTGTTTTGGAACCGTGCCAACCAGGTAACATATTCAATGACTCATCTCTCACCTCCACCCACAGCATCGACACCGGTAGCACCCCGCTGACCTTTGCTAGTCCGCGGCGGCTTCCACCTGACAAGCTGCAGGCTGCCAAACAGTCGTTTGATGTTCTGTTGAAGACAGGAGTCATTCGCCCGTCCAGGTCTCCCTGGGCCTCCCCGATCCACTTGGTTCCCAAACGTGACCCCGGTGAGTGGAGAGTCACTGGTGACTATCGTGCTCTGAACGCAGTGACCAGACCAGATCGATATCCTCTCCCCCACATCCAGAGTCTGTCCACCAAACTGCATGGTATGACTTGTTTCAGCAAAGTGGACCTGCTTCGAGCCTACCACCAAATCCCCATGAACCCTGCTGATGTGGAGAAAACCGCAATCACCACGCCTTTTGGGCTGTTCGAGCACATGTTCATGCCCCTAGGTCTGCGCAACTCTGGCGCCACGTTCCAGCGTGTGATGGATGGAATCTTCAGAGATGTCCCCTGCGTGTTCATCTATCTGGATGACATTCTGGTGTTTTCCGAGAACGAGGCGCAGCACGTCACTGACCTGCGACTTGTGTTCAGCAAGCTGGCTGAGCACAAACTCCGGATCTCCCTCAACAAGTGTGAGTTCATGCAAACGTCACTCGTGTTCCTCGGGCACCAGGTGTCCGAGAGGGGGCTCAGCCCTCCCCAGGCCAGAGTAGCGGAGGTTATTGACCTGCCCAGACCCCCTGACTCAGCGGCTCTGCGCCGCTATCTCGGCCTCCTCGGTTTCTACCGGCGCATGATCCCTCGTTTCGCTGATGTGTGATGTTTCGACACCAGGGAGATGGCGCTGGTGTCGCTGCGCCTGGACGTGTGTTGTGCGCTCCGTCATATAAGGCTTATGTGTGTGAATATCATGTGCTGTCGACGGTGAGTAAATGTCAATATGCAGACCAACACCTGCTGGAAGTGGTGTGGAGCAATATTTGCAATATTGTTGACTTTAAACAACGTAACACCCATGAGAAAGTGTACGGGCTGTGCGCCAGCTTTGCCTCACTCCGAGTTTGTTTACATCCGAGGCCCAGCCTACGCTGGAACAGCGCTGCCCCCGGTGACCTTGAACTTAACCCAGCCGCAGTCAGCTGTTGGAGGGGCGATGGATCGGGCAAACACCGGACCTGACCGGGAAACCGGGTCACCGGCGCAGGACACTAGCGACATCTATTCCAGACGAGAACTACTGAGTCTTCGGCAAACGACCACCAGTCCGCCTGACCTGTCTGTGCGGACGCGGCTGTCACGGCTGGGCATCCTAAGAGGCGCTCGGAGAAGAGGAGTCAGAGCGGGGCGTAAATCCTGTCGGCGGATCCCTGTCCTAGTGACGGACCGCGGCGACACCGTGCGGGCCGCGCCGGCTGCAGCGGCGGCCACAGATCCTCACCGATGGCTGACTGTGCCGCCGCGGCTGCCGCTCCGACAGACACGTCGGGTCAGGGTGGACGGGGGCCAGGCCGCCGACACTGCGCCGCAACTGAAGATAGGACATCTGAACGTCAGATCACTGACACGCCACCTAGACGACGTCAACCACCTTCTACAGTCTCAAAAACTGGATATACTGTGCCTCGGCGAAACCTGGCTGACCAAGTCGATGGACAACAGCACGCTCCTGTTCCCAGGGTACAATATCGTTCGTAGGGACCGGGCAGGACGAGCAGGCGGCGGCGTGGCTATCATCCACCGCAGCGATCTAACAGCGGAGCAGCTGACTGTTCCCAGATCCAGCTCGTCACTCGAGTCGCTGTGGATGCATCTGACCGGGAAGAGGTCAATGATCATTGGCGTCGTCTATCGGCCACCAGGGGAAGCTGTAGTACCAGCGATTGACGAGCTTCACGATCAGCTCGTGCATGTACTGGCAAAGAGCAAGCCTATGTACGTTCTTGGAGACACAAATTTTGACGTCCTTCGACCCAGCAAAGCCGGAGTAGCGTCCTACATGCAGCTACTGAGTGATTTTTCGCTCAGTCAGCTGATAACCACTCCTACACATCCCGGGCCTAATCCCAACCTGATCGATCACATCATCACCAATTCTCCTGACCTGACCATGGACGCACAAGTGCATCAAGTCAACGTTAGCGATCACGACCTGGTTACTGTAACCGTGAAGGGTACCAGACCTCATCACCAACACAGGGTCATCACTATCAGATCAACGAGGCAACTGAATGAGGACGCTCTATGTCTGGACCTGCTGTTAGCCGATTGGTCCTCTCTGTACCAAGCTTCAAGCACCTCAGACAAATGGACGGCATGGATAACAGTGTGGGACCCAGTCATTGACCATCACATGCCGCTAAAGGAAATTAAAGTGCGTCATAAGCCAATGCCGTGGATGTCCGAAGATACGGTGAAAGACGCTATGGATGCCAGAGACAGGGCGCGATTTGAAAGGGAACGAACGCCATGTGAGGAAAATGATAGTACGTTCCGAGATTGTCGAAACGCTGTCAAGACAGCACAACATAGCGCCTGTTCCCAATATTTCCTTGCATCATATCGGAACTCCAAATCCCTCACCTGGAAAGACATCCGGAAATTCCTGATATCATCCCGGAAACCGGAGCCAAGACCTGACAGCCTGACAAACACCCAGCCTGCGTGGTTTGACGGGCTCAATCAGCACTTTGCCTCAGTCGGCGCCACCGTCGCAGACAGCCTGGCGGCGTCTGACTCCGGGGAGATGCTTCGCCCCCGCCCACCGAGAGTCTGCAGCGGAGCGTTCACCCCACGGCCGGCCACGCTGCCAGAACTCTCTGCTGCACTGAAACGCATGGGGTCATCGAAGGCCAGCGGACCTGACGGTATCACCATATCGATGATGAGAATGACGTTCCGGGTTGTGGGCCCGCACATATTACATGTTATTAACAGCTGTATCGCAAACTGTGCACTACCCCCAGCCTGGAGAACGGCCACGGTAATCCCACTGCACAAGGGAGGGGATGCCACCGATCCCAATAATTACCGGCCCGTCTCGATACTGTCGGTCGTAGAGAAGCTTTGCGAGCGTGTGGTGTGCACCCAACTAATGGAATACCTGCTTAGTCATAGTATTCTATGTGATGAACAGTATGGTTTCCGCCCCGGCCAATCCACGGAGGCGGCCCTGCTCGATGCTGTCACGTATGTCACTAACAATATTGACGGAGGACGCGTGACGTCACTTGTCACTGCAGACACATCCAAAGCTTTTGACAGCGTCGAGCATGACCGTCTCCTGGAGAAGCTGGGGTGGTACGGGATCGACCAGCGCTGGTTCCGTGCTTGGCTCAGCGGGAGAACCCAGACCATCAGAGGCGGATCATCACGTGAGCTGCCAGTGACACATGGGGTCGTACAGGGCTCCATACTGGGCCCGGTACTATTCCTCCTGTTCACCAATGACTTGCCTCAGCACATTCCACATGGCAAGATGGTGATGTATGCGGATGATGTCCAGTTCTTGGAATCTGATTTCCCTGGCAACTTTCATGATTTAAAAACGCGCATCGAAATCAATCTAGCTATCGCGATGAGATGGTATACTCAGAACAGGCTAAAGATAAACCCGTCAAAAACTGAAATGATTATCCTCAAATCACGACGACAGAACAGTCCGGAATTCTCTGTTCTCATCGGTGATTCCGAAATCACTCCAGCTCCGTTTGTCAGGATATTGGGCGTCACCATAGATGCATCGTTAGCGTGGGAAAAACACATATCGACTGTCGTGCAGCGGTGCTACTGCACGCTTATCGCTCTGGCCAGGATGCAGCGCCGTATACCGCGCGATGTGAAGAAGCTGCTGGTGGAGGCACTAGTATTCCCCTATATACGCTACTGTTTGGCTGTGTGGGGCGGATGCACGTCTACCCAACTAAAACGCATTCAGAAGTGTGTCAACTTCGGTGCCCGAATTGTTATAGACCTTGCGTACCGAGATCGAGTATCAGCGGCCCTAAAAGAGCTCTGTTGGCTCAGAATAGAAACGCTTATAGCCGAGCACGACTTGCATATTATGTACAAGCTCATCCATGACGCAGACGCACCAGTGTCAATCCGCCGACTCCTGGCCGACCGCTCCGAGGTATCTTGTCGCACCACTCGAGCGACACAAAACCGAGAGCTGGAAGTTGCCCGAGTCAGAACGGAGTTTGCGCGGCGCTCCTTTCTGTGTCGTGCGACGCGGGCATGGAATCAGCTGCCGATGACTGTCAGGTGTTCTCCAAGTTTTATAATTTTTAAAGCGAACGTAGGTGAAGTCATGTAATTTAACTTTGAAATGAGTATGATATGCGATGAGTATGTTTTAATGCAATGTTTTTACTGAGCGTGGATTACTGAATGACGTGGATTACTGAAAAACCATGCAATGGATGTATCCGAAATATATGATGATGATGATGATGATGATGATGTGGTGTACCCCCTCACTGAACTGATTCGTCTGAACCCAAAGAGTAAGGAGCTGCTTTGGGACGAGCAGCAGTCCCAAGCGTTCAGCGACAGTAAGGCAGCGCTGGCCGGGGCCTGTCCGCTGCCTCACCCACTACCACAGTGCCATGTGTATGAGTTGGTGACCGATGCCTCACAGGTCGCTGTCGGAGCCGTCCTTCACCAGATCGTCGATGGAGATCTGGTGAAGATCTGGTGATCTGATAAAAATCCGCCACATTCCTGTCGGATTTTTATCCAGGAAACTCAGCCAGCCACAGCAGAGATACGCGGCCTACGACAGAGAGCTCCTCGCAGCTTACCTGGCCACGTTACACTTCCGTGACGTCATCGAGGGTCGGCGAGTCACTCTCCTCACCGACCACAAACCCCTCGTGAGTGCGTTTCGCAGTCAACACGTGGCGAAGTCTGATCGCCAGCAGCGCCACTGGTCGGTGATTACCGAGTATGTCATGGATGTGCGGTACATCCGTGGCCGTGATAACGTTGTCGCCGACTGTCTCAGTCGCCCTGTCCTCGCTATGTCCCTCGACTCGTGTGACCTCCACTTTATCGCAGAACAGCAGGAGCAGGATGAGGAGACCTCCCGTCTGCGAGACTCCCTCGAGCCAGTATCCCTCGCAGATGGTGTGACGGTCCTCTGTGACATGACGACCCCTCAGCCGCGGCCGTTCGTACCTGAGGCGTGCCGCCGCTCAGTCTTCGGCAGGTTTCACAACCTGTCTCACCCCGGTCGTAAAGCCACAACTCGCTTGTTGACTTCTCGGTACTTTTGGCCTTCTATACGCAGGGATATTCATCACTGGGTGCGTGAGTGTCTGTCTTGCCAGGAGGCAAAAGTCCACCGCCACACGAGGTCCGCTCCGGGATCATTTGACGTGCCTTCTGCGCGTTTTGAAACGGTACACATTGATATCGTTGGACCCCTACCCCCGTCTGTACCTCATGGTCAACCGTTCACTTCTCCATTTCGTTATTTGTTAACCTGCATCGATCGTGCCACCCGCTGGGTAGAAGCTACGCCCTTAGTTAGTATTACTGCAGAAAGTGTCGCTTCCGCGTATTTGGAGATATGGGTCTCGAGATTTGGAGTTCCCCTGTATGTGGTCACTGACAGGGTGCTCAGTTGGAATCAGAGTTATTTCAACATTTGTCAGCAATGGTTGGATTTCATCGCTTGCGAACCACATCTTATCACCCTACATGTAACGGCATGGTTGAAAGATTTCATCGTACACTGAAGGCAGCTATTCGTTCTCGCAAACAGGAGTGGCTACGCGCACTGCCTGTCGTTCTGCTTGGCATTCGCGCCATGCCGAACGAGTCTGGTTTTTCCCCTTTTACAGCCGTCACAGAACACAGCTGCTGTTCCCGCAGTGTTCTCCCGCACGGACAAGCGGCACTTCTGGGAAGAAGTTCATCCGCGAGCTGGGCTCACCACATGTCGGAGATTGATTTCCGTTTCCCTATCGCGCGGTCATCATCATGCCAGTGTAACATCATCTTTCGTTCCGCCGACCTGACCACCTGTACTCATGTGTGGTTGCGCGTTGACCACGTACGCCGCCCCTGGAGGCCCTTACCGCGGGGCCCCTGAAGGTTGTCCGTCGGACTCAGAAGGTTTTTGTTTTGGAGCTCGCTTCAGGTGATCACGACACTGTCCAGTATTGACCGCCTGAAGCCTGTATGTTATGCCCGTGCCCCTTGACCAGGACTGTTACAGGGGAGCGCAATACCCCGGGGCGACCTCAGTGTCGAGACCTGAGGAGGAGCGAGCGCGGCCGGACACCCTCCGGCTACTGAGCGCGGTATCCGGGCGCTGGGGCGCCGCCGGGGCCGACCTCTGGCGGCGACTGCCGGCCGCCCTCTCGCGGCGACCCGCCGCATCTCGCCGCGTCTCCGGCGCTGGGCGCCTGACCCACAGCTGCTGTGTCACGGCGACCCGCCGCATCTCGCCGGCGTTTCCGGTTGCTGGGGCGCCTGACCCACAGCTGCTGTGTCGCGGCGACCCGCCGCATCTCGCCGCGTCTCCGGCTGCTGGGGCGCCTGACCCACAGCTGCCGTGTCACGGGCGACCAGCCGCTGCTGCCCGTCGTGTCGCGGCGATCCGCGGCTGCCCAGTGACAGTGATGAGACGACTGACCCAAGGTGGACAGCGACCCCTCCCAGTGGTGATGGTCCGAGCCGACCTGCAGTGCCAGGGCAGTCGCCGGAGCCTTCGCAGCGTCGTGAGATTTCGACGCCGGCCTGACTTCATGTATTATTAGTGTGATGTTTTTTTTTTTCTTATGTGTTCTGTACGCTCCGCTCTGGGATGGAAGTTCATGTGGTGCTTCGGCTTATCTTTATTTTGCAGCGTTTTACCCATCTCATCAGTTCTAGTATTCCCGCGTCATATTTGTCTCCGAACGTTCCAGAACGTATGGAAAATAATTCGTATACATTCATATTATTAGATATGTTATGGTTAACCAGATTCATCTGCAATTTGTTTTCCGTCTTCATATTTCTCTTGTAACTCATCGTACCTGATTTTCCTATAATCAGTTTCTGTATTCGTAACTTCAATTTATATTTAGAACATAGTCGATTACAGTCTCGCAACGTGGCATTCTGCCCACTTCTCTGCTCTGCTCTCGCGCCAACCGGTTGGTTTCATCGTCGATCGTCTCAAATATTATTACTTTGCTCTTCAAACTTAACGTAACATATGTATCACCATCTACTTACATTCACACATTATGTAGCTGTCCACTTTTCTGATCTTCGGCATACTGCCTGGGTATTTAGTTGTCGATTCGATTGTTGTATCATGTACCGCTGCTCTCGCTCGGCATGATTCATTTGTTCTGTTCTTGGGTGTTGATACCTGGAATTATACAACTGTGGGCGTGCATCAATTCGGTTTTCTTCCTCCAATGCTTCTCACCCCACAAAAGCATTAGTGAAAAGTGTTCCAGGATTCAGTGGCAAAAAGTAGCGGAAGGCCAGGATGCATTTGAGAGGAAGACGACCCATGCTCCATCTCAATATAAGAAATGCGTCAGATTTTGCCGGTTTTTGGTAGGCTTTGTAAGACCACCGATCTGTACCCCCCCCCCACCCCCCCCCCCCCATCGGCGCATTAGCGCATTGATCAGCCAGTGAATATTGTCCCCATTAGCCTCCAACATTGGCCTGCGCTCACAGCAAAAACCATAGGCGTAGGAACAGGGGGGGGGGGGTCGGGCAGGGGGGCCATGCCATAGTGCAAAGTGTGACAGGCGGCTCGACGGACTGCGCATGGGGGATCGAAACGCGCGCATGAATGCGCACTCGGCTTTGACCCATGCGCACAAAAAAAAAAACACTCAGGCGCACCTCAAGTGGTACAACCAAGACATTCAAAAACGCATATATTTGCGGAAAATGGGGAAAAATATATCACAAGAATGTTTTTTTTTTGTAAAAAAAATACTGTGTTACGGTTACTGTACATTGAATTGCCCAAAATTAAAATTATTTGTGGTCCTTTGATAGTAAAAAAAAAATGGAAGCAATTATGACGTTTGTTGTGACAAATGTGGCGCACCTAGCAGGCGGCTTATTATATTGTGTTTTTTACGCCATAATAGTTAACCCCACGGTCCAGTGCTGCGCATGTCGAAGTGCGTGCGTACGTAGCTGCGCATGAGAGTTGCATTATGTGCATGAAAAATCTGCATCATGCGCATAAAGCTCATGCGCACCGACGGAATTTCGTCGAGAAGCGCCCTACTTTGCAGATTGGGGGCCATGGCCCCCTCACTTTAAAAAAACTTACAAATTTTCCCTTTTGTTTACTGAAGAAAATTTAACATCGCTACAGATTCGCCAAGACGAGAAGAGCCAAAAACTGCAAAGAAATCCCGCCTAAGGGTATTGGGTTTCTCTTAAGACGAGATCAAGGTTTCACTGGCCCCCTCACTTTTCGTGACCGTTCCTACGTCTCTGGCTAACACTCTGTGGAGGACGAGAAGGCACAAAATACGTTACGCAGACATAGAGACTGGGTGTACCCCTCTTGAATCCCACTCCCCCCTCTTGAATCCACCAAAATAAGCTAGCAGTCCAAGGGCGGATCTAGAGGGGGGGGGCAAACGGCCATGCCCCCCCCCCCCCCCCCCCCCCCCCCCCCCCGAACACCCGAAATCGGCACAAAATTGACACATTTCCCGACATAAAAGAAGAACTAAGCAACTTGTATTCAGAAAAAGTGGTTTTATTTCAACTACCAATGCAATAAGGGAGAAAAATCCGATGAGTTATCATAATTTTGTAAAACTTCTTTAGATTTACCCCCCAAACCGCCTTTCTGGATCCCCCTTTGAAGCAGCTAAGCAAGTTCCTGGACATCACAGGTCTCTCAAAATATAGTGAGTCGTGTCCACGAGTGACGAAACCATACCGTAGGTTCAGTACCAGCCACAAACACAAAATGTCAACTGCCTAACAATAAACCAGTCGCAGACGTAGTTCTGAACCGGGCATAAACACAATTTGATTTACATCTTTACGAAAAAATGTCTGATGTCCATCGCAAACCTTTAGCCTTTGGAACTCGGTCCACTCGCACCGTAATCTTGCTCCCGGAGTCCCACCCTGCTCCCGCTCCCACCGTCGCGTTCCTCAGTCAGACAAGTAAACAAACAATGGTTACCATGGTAATAAAACTCCGCATCGTACCTCCGAAAAATACGCAACCAATTAGAAAACGGGACCACCAGAGTTAGCTCTTGGCATAATGTTGGTGACAGTCTGCCGATATTTTACATTAGGTTCTAGCTTGGAATATGATTGCTATGATTCATAGCAGCTTGGCTACTAAGCTATCTTTATTTTCCTTCCTTTCATGAAAGAGAACGTTTCGTTTTCGATAGCTCAAGATAGTAAAAGCTCCAGGCATGCTTTTGTGGCGGTGGCGGCTATCCCCCCAGTGGTCGATTTTCAGCTTGACTGGGGGGGCTGGATTCGTGAGTGGGGGGGTTTGCCCCCCCCCCC
>JAXIVJ010013053.1:0-32500 GCA_036785665.1 Chirona hameri
CCAGCGCTGGCTGGCGAGTTGGTAACTTTTTGGACCTCTGCTTTTCCAATATTCCACTACTCACTATCAGTCACTATTCACTGCTAAACGAAAAACGATTATATATATATATATATATATATATATAATATATATATATATATATATATATATATGTAAGTATTGCAACGCCGACTGTTTTCGTCACGAACCGTTATTTGTGTTTGTTTACTAGGAAAAATAAACAAACACCAAACACTGTTAACAGTGTGGTTATTTCCACACCTGAATGGTCCCACGTGACGTCACAATGGCAGTGGTATTGTTTAGTTTGGGGGGGGGGGGGTTCTCACCCACCCCGTAGTCCAGCCTATAGCTATATGCCGCCGCGGGTGGGGAGGGGAACCAACCCCGTCCGGGGCGGGGAACGAATGACTTGCTCCAGTAGACTCGAAACCGGAACCCTTGGATTCGAGTCCAACGCTCTACCAACTGAGCCACCCGGCCCCCCAGTGGTAGTTTTTTCTTTCTTCCGGAGCGGTCTAAAGCCATATTCGGGGGGGGGAATTATTTCTGGCAATTTGCCAGGAAAATAATTTACGTTAACCGGTTATGTGAACCGGAGCAAGCTAGGGAATAGGGTATCTATTTTACGTTAAGTGAATTGTTCAAAGTAAATATAATGTCCTATCTTACGTCAAGTATTTCGTTTAAAGTCAAAATTAAATAAAACACGAGACACACATACATACTCATTTTATTCCATAAACACGACACATACACTGGACCATACACTTGGCAACACTTGTGAAACGATGTTAGTGTTGACGGAGCCGGGGTGCCATCATTGCAGCAACAGAAGTGTTGCCAGTCTCCCTGGCTCCGGCACCCCTGCGAGACCCTGCTGTGGGATGTATTTTGCTGGGAGAAAAGTCCTAAATAGTATGTTGACCTTCCTTGACCTTTAAATGCTGACCTTCATTTACCTGAACTTGACATTAACTTCACGTAAATGAAGTCAGGTGGTAAAATGACCATCACTATCGAATTATACGTGGAAAACAAGTCATATAACATGTGTTGCATGAATTTGGTAGGTATTTTGAGCATAGTGACCTTTTGTGACTGACCTGACCTTAGCCAACAACCTCACTTTAGGTCATGCGGGATGTGTATCATACCTTTGGCAGCACTTTGGGTGATCATGGTCGTAATCGAAGGCTTTGGATGTAAAGTATGGCCATAAACTTAAATACGGCGATTTCGACCGTGGACGTGACCGTGACCTGACATTTGACCTTTGATTTTGTGTATGCATGATCAGATTCGTTTCATTGAGAGCCTTTGAATGCCGCCTTGCGCGTCTCGCTGCGATCATTGGTTCGGAAGATAACCAGAGGGGGGGGGGGGGGTGCGTTTAACGCCCCTCCCCCCCCCCCCCCCCCCAGTCAATGGCGTTCGGCTGAGACCCCAGTCAATCCGGGTTAAACTTCATGCTCTCACGAACAGTCTGAAATCGCACTCATCGTGGAAATTTTATACATGTTATGGATGTCAATTGACATAAACAAAACGATGTATCAGCCATGAGTGAGCGAGAACAACCGCAGACATGTTATTCCGTGTGTTCGATGATTGTATTTAGACAAACACTGTAATGTAACCCTGGCACAGTGGCACACCCACTGCAGCTTTTTCACTGGGCTTTAACGTCGTCAGTCACACGCTGCACATACTGCCTACATCTCGGCACATACTCCCTCACATTTCACACGTACTAGCACGGGTGCGGCCGGCCGGAGCGCGGCTCGCTCAGTCTCTGGAGAGTGGTGGCCGGCACTCTCGATAGTCGGTAGCCGCGGGGCAGCCGTGTCGACCCGCCGCTCACAGCCGCTCAGACGCCGCCCCGCCGCTCCGCGCCTCTCCGGCTGCTGCTGTGTCTGGCTGAGCTGTAGCCGGCTGGTCCGGCTGGTCCGGCCGCTGCCGGCTCATGTGCTCCGGCAACGGCTCCCGCGCGTGCTGAGAACACAAGAGATCAATAGGTGATACACACCGCCGCCAGTCTGAGCGGCTGCACAGCTGACAGTTCCACGGGTGACACACCGTCGCTCCGGCCGTGCTGGTGACACAGTGGAGGAAGAGGTGACCCAGGGGAGGAGAGGTGATACAGGGAGGGAGGGGTGATACAGGGGAGGGAGAGGTGACACAGGGGAGGAAGAGGTGACACAGGGAGGGAGAGATGATACAGGGGAGGAAGAGGTGACAGGGGAGGGCAATGTGATACAGGGAGGAATAGGTGACACAGGGAGGAAGAGGTGATACAGGGAGGGAGGGGTGATACAGGGGAGGAAAGTGACACAGGGGAGGAAGAGGTGACACAGGGGAGGGAGAGGTGATACAGGGGAGGAAAGATGACACAGGGGAGGGCAAGGTGATACAGGGGAGGAGAGGTGATACAGGGGAGGAAGAGTGATACAGGGGAGGAAGAGGTGATACAGGGAGGAAGAGGTGACACAGGGAGTTGTATTGTTCTTCAGGGAAACCCAACACTACATAAGGAGGGCCACCCTCTGCGTGCTATTGTGAGCGGGCGTGGTCACGCCACTGAAGGCGCAGAAATAGCAGAGAAGGAACTGGTGCGCACGTCGTGGGTCAGCCCTCTTTCGTTAAGGATACAACAAATTTCATTAACAAAATTAAGGATGTTAAACTGCCCGTATCATCAGGGTTGAGCCGACATTATTTTGCATGGACGTCAATAGGCTGTATCCCAGTGTTCCGAGAAAAAAAGGCATAACTCCGTGCAAAGAAGCGTTGGATTTAAGGCCAAATCTGTGATACCAACAAGAGAAGTAGTGGAGATGATCGAGTTAGTCCTGGATAATAATAATTTTAACGTAGGAAATTCAAAACACCAAACTCAGGTGAATGGGACAGCGATTGGATCCAAACTAGGACAAAATTATGCTTGTACTTATCTGGGAAAGTGGGAAACCGACTTGCTAAATTCTTCTGCAATAAAACCATTCATGTATTTGCGCTATATCGATGACATTTTCGGGATTTGGTTACACGGGGAGGATAGCTTCAGGGATTTTGACCAATTCGCACATTACGAGCGAGCGCGAAGCGCTCGCTCGTCTTCCCGTGGCATATGGAAAAATCTGAATATGAGCGGCCCGACCCGACCCGTGGCGACGCTTTTGAGAAGCTCATATCTCTGCAACCACACGTCCGATTGGAAGGCTTGACTTCTTTGCCGAGCAGCCCCATCCAACCTACCCTGTTTGAGACCGGTGCCGACTCATGTGGGTGACTACCACTGCGCGTGGCGCGTGCCGCGTGAGGGGTGTTGCAAAGTGTTTGCTCGCAAAAACTCTGCAACGGCTGAGCCGATTGTGTGCAAATTTGGTGTGTGGTTAGGGACCTCTCAGCCGACAATTTTCCACAAGTCAGGGGTGGTGTGCCTCTGCACGTGCGCACGTGCACACCCCTATTTTATATTTCAGGAACGGCAGAACCGATTGCGCTATAATTTGGTGTGTGGTTAGGGACCTCTCAGCCGTTGCCTTTCCACAAGTCAGGGGTGGATTGTCTCGCACGTGCGCACGTGCTCACCCCTATTCTATATCTCAGGAATGGCTGAGCCGATTGTGTTCAAATTTAGTGTGTGGTTAGGGACCTCTCAACCGCCAGTTTCCCACAAGTCACGGATGGGGTGCCTCTGCACGTGCGCACGTGCACACCCCTATTATATATCTCAGGAACGGCTGAGCCGATTGTGTTCAAATTTGGTGTGTGGTTAGGGATAGAGTTGCAAATTTCAGGACCACGGAGCAGGCGCTGGGCCCAAATTCAGGCCCGGCGTGCCTGAAGCTGTGTCTGAACTCAGGCTTGCCGGTCTCATGCCGGGCTCAGTACAAGTTATCAATAAAAAAACCCTAAATAAACAGAAATAAATATTGGCAGAAGTCAGAACATACATGCTTAAAGATCACGATAAATTGAGAAGAAAACAAATACACAACAGTAAAACACCATTATAACAAATAACAATGTTACAGCTTACAAATTAAAAGTGATAACTAGAACAACCTAGTAAGGAGTGGACACACCAGTGCAACTTAATAAATCAAACTGCAGGGTCAATTCATGATCAATTCATCAGCTCAGTAACTGCTGCAGTGTGAGATGTGAGTGCAGTCAAACAGAAACAACTACCCCAAATCATATTCCACTGTCATCACTAGTAACTAGGTGGGGTGGGGAAGAGCATACAATTTTATATTTAGTTATCCCATTGCCCCAGGTCACCCCAAAATATTTTGTATGACAAATAACAAGTATCTATGGAACAAAACCACCTACCTATATGCTAATAATTATTGTTAATACTATTGTAAATACATATTACTGAGAATATTTATTGATACACATTTACTATTTAGTTCCACATGAGAAAGGACACATTCAAGTCATATCATTGGTAGTTTTGGTAGTGAACAAATATTGTATTTTATGCAATTACAATTCAAATTATAAAGGTGGAAAACTGCCCAACACAAAAAAAAACATTTTGCCAAGAAATTTTAAGTGGCCTAAGACTTTATCCCAGAATGCAAACCTGTCTAGTTCCACTTCAACTTCTTATCACAATAGCTCCATAATTGATATATGACCTTGCATAATTCCACGTCACCCTCCCCAACAATACTTTCCAAACCCAATTCCAACCATATGTTCCAAACAAATGTGTTTTGATGCGTCACATTTGTGACGAATTCGCTAGGCCTGGGCCGTAAACGAATCACGTGTGTCAATTCAGCAGCAGATCGATAATCGCGAATGTGTCAATTTGACAGATATTTACAACTTCACACCTCAGAATCGCGACGCCTCAGAATTGCGTGAAGACAATTGTTCATGTTCGTATTCGAAAATAAGCTGTAATATCAAATCCTAACCCTTAGTGCCAGTTCAAGTTTAAATATTAAAAAAGTCCATCAGCCGACATCCTCAATATGTTAGGACATTTCCATTTTGGTGATTTTAAGTCATTTATGGTGATAAAGTTAGTAATTTCGGTGACGGAATTAATTGTGTGTGCCGTTTTGAGCACAACGATTCGCAATTGTCAAATACTTCAGCCGCCATTAGGCGCAGCAGTGAGGTTGTACCAGGGCAGTTGTACGCCCTTGGCCTTGGCAGTCAAGTAGCTTTGTTTCTCTGTGCCCAAGGTCTGTATAAATCTGTGCCAAGGCCGTATAAGAACCGTTGATAGAGGTCGTTGTCTATTACCCTGTATAAGAATGGCTCCGTGCGTGTGGCTGGCTTGGATGTTCGTTATAGATATCTTGGCTTGGATAGTGAGGAAACCGAGGATACTCTTGCTCTGTAATTTAAGACATGTTTATTATTTTAGATTTGTCATTCAATATATCATTGTCACTCCCAATGTTTTTAGTACGTTTGTCATACTAAATGTCCAGGAAAACTTGCCTTTTCCCCATTATCCTGTGAAGTATATTTATTATTTACTAGTCCATGTCAACATTGATCAAATAGGTAGTAGGTTACGTACCTCAACCTTGTTTGTAGAAGCTATTACACTTACAACCCAAACATTGCATTGTGTGATGTTGAGTGATGAGTGCATACTTATTACATACTTACAGATACAGATACAGATACAGATACAGATATGTATTTCGGAACCTCCATAATATGGCTTTTGTGGAATCCACGTCATTACATTAATAATACACAATAGGATAAAAACAGTAGAACATACAGTGATGAAAAATACACACGGTAAAACAGCACACGCGGCAAAAAGAGTGGCAGGTGGCAACATAGGCCGCTCCCAGCCGCAGACACCGATCGCAATCTACGGTAAAATTCACGATTGACTATCGCCTAGCCTCCAGCGTAAGGTCGTTCCAGGCGCTCGTGGCTCGGTACACAAAGCTGCGCCGGGCGAATTCTGTCCGCACGCGGGACAGCTCGAAGTGGCCGGCTTCAGTGCCGCGCGTGCGGCGAGCGGATACATCGGCGCGCCGCAACAATCGCTGTCGCAATAGTTCGGAGGCACTGGTGGATGTTGTGAGGTGGCGCATTGTGGCAATATCGCGTTCGGTGATCATTTCATCAACATTGGGCCACCCCAGTTCACGCAATGACGGACTGACATGGTCACGCCTGCCAAGTCCGGTCACGATGCGGACACCGAAGTTGATTCCCTTTTGTACACGCAGCTTCTGTGCTGCGGAACAGTTTCCCCACACCGTTATACAATAACGTATGTGGGGGAAGACGAGTGCCTCTATCAACAGCTGTCTGATGCATTTTGGGAGCTTATGTCTGATTCGCGCCAGACCCACCAGTACACAGTAGCAACGTTGCACAACAGACGTAATGTGACAGTTCCATGTCAGATGTGAGTCGATGACGACACCAAGCACCTTGACGCTTTGTGAGGGCAAAATTTCATCATTACCAAAATGAACAGAGAAGTCTGAGATAACTTTTTGACGGCGAGATCTCAGGAGGAGCATCTTTGTTTTTGCCGGATTAATTTTTAGACGGTTCTGTGTGAACCACTTCAAAGCTATGTCAAGAGAGCTTTCAACACGATTTTTCAGATCATGAAAATTTGATGGGAAGTCAGCGTCAATGAACTGGGCATCGTCAGCATACATCACGATCCTCCCGAATGGAAGATGCTGCGGCAAATCGTTGGTGAAGAGTAAAAACAGTACAGGCCCTAAAATGGACCCCTGGACCACCCCGTGCGTCACCTCCAGGGCACCACTACAGCCACCCCGCACAGTCTGGGTACGACCCCGCAGCCAGGCCGCGAACCATTCACGCTGGAGGCGAACATCATCCCAGGTCCAGTTTTTTTTTGTGGATTCTGACGAAATGACTGGTGACCTCTGGTGACCTGACCTGACCTTGACACGAGCGCAGTGAAAATAATTTTGTTTTATATGTTTAAAATATAGTTTGGTAAGTTGTCTTTGCACAGGAAAAAAATTGGACATGGTATTTTCTATAAATGTACTTTTTAATTGCTCAAAATAACGTGTTTTTTCTCTTTTCACCAATAAAAAAAATGTCCCAATGATGTCCCATGATGGCATTTATTTCGGTTTCTGTGTCACACGAAGGTTTCAGGGTGCAATTTAAGCCACTTGAAGGTTAAGTGGGGTTAATTTCATGACGACCCAGGTGCAATTGTTGCTCAGTGACCTTTGCAAGATCAGCTGAGGTCATCTGAGGTCACCAACACTTGTTTTGCCAATAACTCTTGATAAAATACAGATAGAAGCGTGCGAATGACACCACTGTGTTTGTCTCGTCGAGTTGCGTCGCCCCATATACAACATGACCTACTTTAATCACCTAATGACATTGACCTGAGGTCAAATTTTGAAGTTGACCTAACCAGGTCACCATTAATATGGTTCGAAGCGCCTTGACGAGAGCAATACGATGGTGTTAACATGATTGCTCTATGTTTAATAGATAACAAGTTATTTACGAACAACTTGTTTTTCCTAGCAACATCAAACAACTTTTAGTTGTTGGTGAATAACTTTGTATCGATTAAACATAGAACAATTATGTTAACACCATCGTGTTTGTTTCGTCAAGGTACTTCGAAACATATTAATGGTAACCTGGTTAGGTCAACTTCTAAAATTGAAATCAGGTCAAGGTCATTTGGTGAACCAGGTAGGCCATGTTGCATATGGGGTGACGCGAATCGACGAGACAAACACAGCGGTGTCATTCGCATGTCTCCATCTGTATTATATCAAGAGTTATTGACAACAAAAGTGCTGGTGACCTCAGATGACCTCCGCAGACAAACAGAGGTCACTGAGCAACAATTGCACCTGGGTCATCAAGAAATTCACCCAACATACAACAACAAAACAACAACAAACACATTTATTTGAAAAACAAAAATAAACACACAAACTTAATAGATCGGTGCAGATCGGTGCAAAAGCGAGACCACTTACGCATGGTACCTCTCTGCAATGGTTGGCAGGAGGTAAACAAAAGTCGCCTGGCCGCCTCCGCAAACATGGCCTATTTAATGTTGTCCCATGCCGCGACCCCAGCAGGGACCCGCGCGCCAAGACACCCGTCGTGCCTACGTTTTACTGAAACGTCCTGATCTAGTCAGGTAATTTTGGAAGCTCGTGGCCACCGCCAGTCCCTCGCCGCCGCCCACACCGGTTCCGTGTGTAAGTATGCTGAGTTGGTCGCGTAAAGGAAGAATAGAGAAGTCATAGGATAGTGCTTCTGAAATATCATCAAGAAGATGCTGTCTAGTGTTTTGGTAGAGCGGACAGTGAAAGATGAAGTGAGTTACGGTCTCACAAGGAAAACCACAGGGATGATCATTTATTTTCTTAATTTGAAATATGTGGGCGTTCAGGGAAGACATGCCCAAACGAAGAGTAGTGTGTAGAGTGTTGCCTATTTTTTTGCCGAGAGAATAATATGAAGGTGCAGCATCAACCCCCAGCCTCTCCGCCAAAGCACGCTTGAATTTTGGCAGTGAATTCATAGTTCGGATAGCAGAAGGGAGCTGATTCCAGAGTTTGGTTGTCGCGGGAATGAAAGAGTGTTGGAATGAGGTTAGGCGATTTTGTGGTTGTGACTGAGTGCTGGCGTTGCGTAAGTTCATGCCTGTGTCGTGTTGACGTGTGTTGGGAATGATAGATGTAACGTAGGTGGGATAGTGTGACCGTGTCTCGGAGCTTGAAATAAAGATTAAGTTTGTGAATGCGTCTTCTTGTGTGAAGTGAGTCCCACCCCAGGTCATGTCTGAGTTTGTCGGTCAGAGTTCTGACAATGGCACCTGTCACTAGTCTTGCAGCCCGATTGTGAAGTCTTTGCAGTCTAAGTGAGTCAGTCACTGTGATGTGTCCGTCATACACTATGTCACAATAATCGAAATAGGGCTGGATGTATGTGGTGTATATCTGAGCTAAAATATGCCTTGGGGTGTGATGTGCTATTGGATAGATTGGACTGAGTGCTCTGTGTATCTTTTTAACCTTCAAGTGGCTTATATTGCAGCCTGAAACCTTCGTGTGACACCGAAACCGCAATAGATGCCATCATGGGACAATTAATAATTTTTGTGTTGGTGAAAATAGAAAAACGTGTTATTTTGAGCAATTAAAAGTACATTTATAGAAAGCACCCATCTCCAATTTTTTTCCCTGTGCAAGGACAACTTACCAAAGTATATACAACAAAATAATTCACTGCGCTCATGTCAAGGTCAGGTCAGGTCACAGAGGTCACGGATCATTTCGTCAGAATCCACAACAAAAACTGGGCCTGGGATAATGATCCACACTTCATTGCCATTCAGAAAATGTATGGGTTTCTAGGAATTGGATAATTTGTTGTGGAGTTATTGACTGATCGGCTAAATCATGCAAGGGACCTCACGAAAATGCCGGAGGCTATAACTCGGCAGCTGTAACTCCAAATACACAGCGCGATTTGGCGCTCCCAGATAACCCCTATAACGGACGTATATCGAAATCTGAGATGTAGGGTGTTTATTTGTGGTTTTCGCTTGTCTATCTGTCATGGAATGCCCCAGGCGCCACATCCCACCTCACAGGCCCGTGTCGTCGCTACAGACTGCCGAATCACGCTCCTGATGCTTCAGTGACGTCACACAGCTTGTTCACACAGCTTGTTTGAGACATTTCTGTTAGCGGGAACAACGTGCTATTCCTCACTGCCAGAACAATGGATGATCACAATTACACGGGAACACTTCGACCAATACTGAACTGCAGTTATTAAGGCAATCTGTCAGTTCACTGACAACTCCAAACAGGTGGGGGTGTTTCGAGCAGAATATCTATCGCAATAGACAGCTTGCTATCCTATGTTTTTGACATTCACGTCCTCGCCAACATCATGTCACCCCGGAACGGCAACTTGGCTGCTAAATATTTGTCATACCAATTGAGCACCTCCCATCTCTTTAATACATTTCGAAGCCAAAAACCAGTGCACATCAAAACTCAAATAAAATCACCAGCAATCATCGGCCACACACAACTCTCGAGTACGAAATATAAAAACCACGCATACACAGGCGTGTCCTTGCTCCTCCCCTCCCCCGCACTTACCCGTGCAACCTTCATGGCGACGCCCTCGGGCAGCATGCGCTGCGAGTACTCGAGGTAGGTGTCGGCAGTGCTGCCCGTCAGTCGCAGCAGCTCCAGAACCCGGAAGTAGGTACGCGTCTCGTACTGGACCTTGTGCTTGGCGAATATGTGCACCGACTTGAGCAGCGACATTCGCTCGAAATGGCGAGGCGGCTCATACCTGCCAACACACACACACAGACTCGTCAGGAAACGAGCCAGGGTCATCTGTACACAGGCGTGGACGCGAGACGAGACGAGCCAGGACCATCTGTACACAGGCGTGGACGCGAGACGAGACGAGCCAGGACCATCTGTACACAGGCGTGGACGCGAGACGAGACGAGCCAGGACCATCTGTACACAGGCGTGGACGCGAGACGAGACGAGCCAGGACCATCTGTACACAGGCGTGGACGCGAGACGAGACGAGCCAGGACCATCTGTACACAGGCGTGGACGCGAGACGAGACGAGCCAGGACCATCTGTACACAGGCGTGGACGCGAGACGAGACGAGCCAGGACCATCTGTACACAGGCGTGGACGCGGGACGAGACGAGCCAGGACCATCTGTACACAGGCGTGGACGCGAGACGAGACGAGCCAGGACCATCTGTACACAGGCGTGGACGCGAGACGAGACGAGCCAGGACCATCTATACACAGGCGTGGACGCGAGACGAGACGAGCCAGGACCATCTATACACAGGCGAGCCAGGACCATCTGTGGACGCGAGACGAAACGAGCCAGGGCCATCTGTACACAGGCGTGGACGCGAGACGAGACGAGCCAGGGCCATCTATACACAGGCGTGGACGCGAGACGAGACGAGCCAGGACCATCTATACACAGGCGTGGACGCGAGACGAGACGAGCCAGGACCATCTATACACAGGCGAGCCAGGACCATCTGTGGACGCGAGACGAAACGAGCCAGGGCCATCTGTACACAGGCGTGGACGCGAGACGAGACGAGCCAGGACCATCTATACACAGGCGAGCCAGGACCATCTGTGGACGCGAGACGAGACGAGCCAGGACCATCTGTACACAGGCGAGCCAGGACCATCTGTGGACGCGAGACGAGACGAGCCAGGACCATCTGTACACAGGCGTGGACGCGAGACGAGACGAGCCAGGACCATCTGTACACAGGCGTGGACGCGAGACGAGACGAGCCAGGACCATCTGCACACAGGCGTGGACGCGAGACGAAACGAGCCAGGACCATCTGTACACAGGCGAGCCAGGACCATCTGTGGACGCGAGACGAAACGAGCCAGGACCATCTGTACACAGGCGTGGACGCGAGACGAGACGAGCCAGGACCATCTGTACACAGGCGTGGACGCGAGACGAGACGAGCCAGGACCATCTGTACACAGGCGTGGACCCGAGACGAAACGAGCCAGGGCCATCTATACACAGGCGTGGACGCGAGACGAGACGAGCCAGGACCATCTGTACACAGGCGTGGACGCGAGACGAGACGAGCCAGGACCATCTGTACACAGGCGTGGACGCGAGACGAGACGAGCCAGGGCCATCTATACACAGGCGTGGACGCGAGACGAGACGAGCCAGGACCATCTGTACACAGGCGTGGACGCGAGACGAGACGAGCCAGGACCATCTATACACAGGCGTGGACGCGAGACGAAACGAGCCAGGGCCATCTATACACAGGCGTGGACGCGAGACGAGACGAGCCAGGACCATCTGTACACAGGCGTGGACGCGAGACGAGACGAGCCAGGGCCATCTATACACAGGCGTGGACGCGAGACGAGACGAGCCAGGACCATCTGTACACGGGCGTGGACGCGAGACGAGACGAGCCAGGACCATCTGTACACAGGCGTGGACGCGAGACGAGACGAGCCAGGGCCATCTATACACAGGCGTGGACGCGAGACGAGACGAGCCAGGACCATCTGTACACAGGCGTGGACGCGAGACGAGACGAGCCAGGACCATCTGTACACAGGCGTGGACGCGAGACGAGACGAGCCAGGACCATCTGTACACAGGCGTGGACGCGAGACGAGACGAGCCAGGACCATCTATACACAGGCATAGACCCGAGACGAAACGAGTGATTTAGCTGTTCACTAAAGCAGAAACGAATGACATTTTACATTCCAATGTCATGATCAGAGTTGTTTGACAATTTGTGGGGGAAAGTTACAGGCGCGGTACAAATCGTCTTGTTTTCATCACAAGTCGTCATACACAGGCGTCAATTTGTGAACGTCAATCGTTCACACATCGTCTTCAGAGCGGGCGCGAAGTTTTCCGTGTCGCCGTTCCTCGCCGGCCGCAAAAATCGATGGAATGATTGAGCGCGTGCCGTTAGTTAAACTAAATTTTCACACACAAAGAATGTTTGTTGCTTTTGAAAAGGCACACTCAGGAAATGAAGACCCCCTAAACACACGGCGTTTTTTTAACAACAGCGCAACACGAACTGCAGCTAACACAGTCGGTAAACCATTTTGCATGCCCTATTCAACTCAAAGCAAAACATTTTATTAAATGGTCCTTCACACTGGTAAAGAACGCTGAAGAATCGTCAATTCGGTTCACGACCCAATAAGGAGTTTCACTGGTTACCAAGCGGGCGCGAAGAGACCGCGAGATTTCTCGCCGTGTAGAGATTTTTAACTTGACCCGACCCGACCGTCACGCTTTTCAAAAGTTTATTACTCCACAACTATTCAACAGATCATGTTCGGGTTTTTACCATGTAATAGGTCCATCGAATCCCTTTTGTATGGTGCGTTCCGATATGGGTGGTACCACAGCACGTGGCACGCGCAAACGTGGGGCATGGTAACCCTCGCCCTACGGGAGCTTTTTTCACCTTCGCCCTACGGGGGGGTCCTAAAAAGACCCCCCCCCCCCTGTTAACTTCCAAACCAAGCAACATACAGCAACGCAGTAAGAACCAACATGTTGCCTGTCATGTTTGGAATCTAACGGTATGCAATTTTTAGGTTTCGGGTCAACGAGTGACCTTCCAGGTCAAGTGAATGACCTCGATCGACCACGACCAGAACAGCGATTTTGCTGTCAGAAAACCTCAAAATGAAAAATTGATAAATGTAAGGCATGTTCCTAGACCAGTTTTGTCTCAGAAATACAGAAAATGTAATTATTTATTCGTATCTGGTCAAAAAAAGTCCAAAAGAATATTTAAAAATGACGTCATGAATTTCTTACACTTAGGGAGCCATCACTCAGTCAAAGATAGAGATATTGCTTTGAAATTTGGTTTGAGTATTGTCCATACTCAGTTCTCTCACATATATTCAGTCTTTAACATCTTTGAAATTTTTATTTTGTGATTTTTCCAACAGAAAAAAAAGAAGTTTTGTTCATTTTGGGGGTCAAAAACCCAAAATTTTGACAATCCGAGATTGCCATGTTAAAGAAAATTACATTTTCTATCTTTGCCTAATTGCGTTTGCAATTTGCTTCAAAACTCTGTTTTCTACGATTTTCAAACCTTTATCGTTTTTCCACCAACATGACGTCATCAAAACATAATTATTTCCAAAATTTCTCAACCAATTTCAATGCAATTTTTACAGCATACGTATAATTGTTGTATACTTAGCTAATAAAAATGTCAGAAAGATGCGCCGCATGTCTAAAAAGTTATGCAAAAAAACACCTCAGGCCGCCAGAATCACATCGACCAGGGCGGTCGATGTGATTCTGGCGGCCAGAAGACAACGCCATCATCCACTGAGGAGGTTCAGGGTTCCACAGCTGAACTGGGAAGCCGACGCCTACCCTGATATGATAAACTGGGCGGGTCCTATCATGGAACCGCTCGTGACACGAGACATGTCCGATCTAACATTGAAGGTGCGCGTGACCGGCCACTGGACCTGCCTAAGAGCCCGTGTCACTCACAAAGTGTCGAGAGGCGCGTCAAACTTGTGTCGGATGCGTGATGCGTCACGATCAGTGTATGATCAGGAGAGGCGACACGCTCTGATCGTGTCACGGCAGGCGGCGAGGGCTGCGAGGAAACAGTTTGTTATCAAGGCAGACTTCGACCGAGTCTACTATCATGTATGACTACAAGTATGTCGGGTCGTGCTGCTTCTAACCCGCACTGAGTGCAGTTTGCGCTGGAAGTACCTAGAACGTTCGAAGTGCCGTAAATATTTCAGTCTGCAACCATGACTGCGACCTTCGATTGTTGTCGCTGCTGTTTTGGAGCGTAGGCCTATCTACTGTGAATACGATCATGGTTAACGCTCCCTATCCTGTCGTGTACGTACGATTATATGTATATGATTTTCCCCATGTCAGTTGATTTGTCTTTGTGAGCACAGACTGACGACCATGTTAACCGTCAAATTCGTTCATACTGGGAACCAGGTTCGTTCCTCCCTGCTGGACTTTTCACACAAATACAAAATATGAACCAGCCTGACTTCAACTTGTATTGTAAAGGGAACAGCGTTCAGATCAGTTCGAATAAAATCAAATTTGAATTCCATGACAACTGTCAAGTGGACGTGTAATTTGTATAAAATGGTAGGTAATATCAATGCGAAATACCCGGATGTAGATCCGGACTCGGACAAATCGGAAACGTGAGACCCGGCGAAGTCACTCCTATTTTCCAAAATGATGAATGAAATTCTAACAGGATACAGCCACCCGACTTGGCCTATATTTCAACGGGTCCAGATACGGGATCTGTGGGTCCAGTCACGGGCACCATTGCCATGGAACCACCTAGAAGAATCGGCATAGCTTGCGCGCCACGCGCCCGGCCGTCCGGCCGCCGGCGCAGCGAGCCGCGTGGTGTTAGTGGCCTGCCGCCACCGACTTACATTAGGTGCAGCCCCGTAGAGACTGCAACGCCGAGAGCAGAATATACATTGTGGTTCTTGTTAATTTCCTGTCAGTAGAGTTAACAAAACCCGCAGCTGACGCTGTTGTAGTTGGATGAGGCGGTAATGCACTTATACATTGAGGTTCCTGTTAACTGTTTGCTATTCGGTATCTCTAGAATCGGAGGACAATTCGTCAGCTGGCACGACTTTCTTTTGATTTCTCAAACCCGCGCCCCCCTGGGCATGACTATTAGCTGTTTTACACATGATGGGGAATAAGACAATATGCACGTGCGCCACCGTATTTCAGAGCTAGGAAACTACCGCACCTATAGAGATGAAAATTTGCATACTTGCCAAGGAAGGGCTTTTAGGAGGTTTGCACTTGGCGGAACTTGGGTCCCTATGCACGTGCGCACGTGCAGCCCACTATTATTTATCTTTGAAACTACCCGCCCGATTCTGTTGAACGTTCCCATGCATACTAGGGTATAACTACTGCATGTTTTACTCATCATGGAACATAAGTCAATGCGCATATGTGCACAAGTATAACGCCCATAAAGGTGTTTCACTGGTTGTTAAGTACGCACAAATACAATTTTAGCCCTAAAACCACATATATATATATATATATATATATATATATATATATATATATATATATATATATATATGCCTGCCTTTTTCATAGCGATCTCCTCAACAATGCGTTATTTAGTCCCGCGATTGGAGCGGGAGTGGTGCTCAGCGGGAGGGGTGCTCAGCGGGAGGGGTGCTCAGCGGGAGGGGTACTCAGCGGGAGGGGTGCTCAGCGGGAGGGGTGCTCAGCGGGAGGGGTGCTCAGCGGGAGGGGTGCTCAGCGGGAGGGGTGCTCAGCGGGAGGGGTGCTCAGCGGGAGGGGTGCTCACCTCTCGGAACGCGGCCAAATAGCTCGAACCCTAGAACAACGCGTTATTTAACCAGCCAACAGGGACGAGGTGTACAGAAACAGGGCCCCGAAAGAGGTAGAGAAGAGAAGCCTGTTCATACATGAGTCTCTCACTGCCTCAAAGATGTCTCTAGTTGCCAGATGTGCTGCACTCCGGAAACGGGGCAAAATTACTACATACTACACTCAGAGTGGGCATGTCCTAGTAAAAAAAGCAAAACTTGCACATCACACCAGACATGACAGATGATGATATCACCACAAAACTACACAACCAACCAAACACACAGGGAGGCGATATACACATCACACCACAAAACAGATGACAACCATGCAGACATGCAGATGATATCACCACAAAACTACACAACCAACCAAACACATATAGGGAGGCGGTATACTCATCACACCAGACATGCAGATGATATCACCACAAAACTACACAACCAACCAAACACATACAGGGAGGCGGTATACTCATCACACCAGACATGCAGATGATATCACCACAAAACTACACAACCAACCAAACACACACAAGGGAGGCGGTATACTCATCACACCAGACATGACAGGTGATATCACCACAAAACTACACAACCAACCAAACACATACAGGGAGGCGGTATACTCATCACACCAGACATGCAGATGATATCACCACAAAACTACACAACCAACCAAACACATACAAAGGGAGGCGGTAGCACGCCAAGGACAACAACACAGAAACAGTTCACGAACATGTTCAGCTGACCTCGCCTGACATGTAGACATACAATGAAGTGTGATTCGACAACTTTCACAAAGGTGGGACAGTCCCTTTAAAGGAAATGTTTCACCTTTCTGAAAGTTATCAAATATATGCTGGTTGTAGTCGAGAATATGAAGTAAGTGCTGCTGAAAACGATGGTGATATTTTTTCACTCGAAGTCAACTTTATACAAATTAAGCTTTTTGTATTTGGGCTGATGACATCATTATTGAGCTATAGACCGCCGCTGATTGGCTAACAAAGTGGGATTGGCTGAAAAAGTGGCTGTCAGCCAATCAGCTGCTGCACCAGCCTGGGAGCATTTTGCAAATGGTAAATTAAATTGCTTAAAGGGAAATAATGGCCTTTTGATTTTGTTAACAACAATTTCTTAGGCTACCGTTATGGTTTTAAAATTATTTTATTTAAATTTAAGAATTAAATAAAATTATTCCCAAATTCAAAGTACAAAGTTTGGAAAAAATACAAAACAAGTACCTTGTGTACTTCATGAAGGTCATTGACAAATTCGTCCTTCCCTACCATTGTTTACATCGAGTGCGGCATTTTTGGAGACTGTGACGTTTCCGATCAAACTGAGCGCTGCTCGGACACACGCTAGCAGCGCTTTCGTTCTCCATGGAAACCAGGCGTCAGCCAATCAAAAGCCAGAAAGGGATACGTTCTGGCTTTTCATTGGCTCATGCCTGGTTGCCATGGAGAACGAAAGCGCTACTAGCGCTACTAGCGTGCGTTCGAGCAGCGCTCTGATCCGTGAAGCAATCCGTGAAGCATCCGTGATGCATGACTGCCTTCAGTATAAGTCATGAATAACAACAACATGAAACTATACCAACTCGAATAAAATAAGGGCGGAATGAATTGAACCCCAGGCAAGCTAGTATTCGCAAAGCACTCGGCACTGCGCCACAATAGCAAAAGGTGAGGGAAATGCATATTGGATACAATATTATTACGTCACAAGTTTCTGAAGTGTCAACTACTATGAAATACAGTGATAAAATACCTTTAATAATTATTAACAAGAAAATTCAAACTTAACAATAATTTTAATAAGTCTTTAATTAGCTTTCAACTCAAAATCAGATATATTTTGCAATGCTACACAAGAATGGCACCAGCGACGTCATTAACAAAGCCTGCTACGGGACTTGGGTATACTAATCAGGAACAACTCGCCACAATGGTTAAGTGCGCCGAGAAGCATGACAATGACTTTGTAAACAAATCGCCGACGCTAAATAGGTCGCCGTCGATGTGCATCGATGAGCTTCCGATTTAATTGCCAGTTATTGTTGGTTAGTTTTTTGGGGAAAAATTGTTATTTTTCATGATAATATAAAGCATAGTGTTATATACAGCCACAGACAAATTATACAATACTCCTAATGTTGAAAACAAATGAATCGATTAAAAAAAATTGAGGGTCGCAACCACTAACTATGCCGCCGTTGATGTGCATCGATGAGCTTCCGATTTTATTGCCACTTTTTCCAATCGCTGTTAGTTTTAGAAGATCGCCGGGCATATATTCACAAGGAGAACGCACAATATATTTTCCACTCCATTGCGTAAAAAAACAATACGGGAAAAGCCCGCAGTTTGATGAGGACCAAAAGTACTTGCAAGTACCGGTCGTTAAAAGTGTGGAACGCTTATCAACTTTAACTTGAAATATCTTTCGGTAGGAAAGTTTTCATGCAAAATGTGATGAATTTACAATATATTTTGGTCTCGTCTGGCGATTTCACGTGCTAACTCCATTTTTGTGGGAAAAGGTCATTATTTCCCTTTAAAAACGGTTACGTTTTGGGGAAAATGACATTAGTAATTTAGACATTTCAAGAACGGCCCAAGATAATGGCTATCTCAGTTTAAAATTAATACAAAGGTGAAACATTCCCTTCAAACCAGTCAACAACATGCACTTCGATAGTTTTGTCACGAGGCATTTTGTTGATCAGTTATGACGTTTAGTTTCTTTAACCCTCCTTTCAACAGTTCACGCAGATATTAGCGCAGTGCAAATCTGCCCGTACTAGGAACCTCAATCAGTGACTTGGGCCGTAATGCGGTGGCGAACACAAGGTCATTATGGAGCATGGACGTCTATGGAGGTCATTATGGAGTATGGACGTCTATGGAGGTCATTATGGAGTATGGACGTCTATGGAGGTCATTATGGAGTATGGACGTCTATGGAGGTCATTATGGAGTATGGACGTCTATGGAGGTCATTATGGAGTATGGACGTCTATGGAGGTCATTATGGAGTATGGACGTCTATGGAGGTCATTATGGAGTATGGACGTCTATGGAGGTCATTATGGAGTATGGACGTCTATGGAGGTCATTATGGAGTATGGACGTCTATGGAGGTCATTATGGAGTATGGACGTCTATGGAGGTCATTATGGAGTATGGACGTCTATGGAGGTCATCATGGAGTATGGACGTCTATGGAGGTCATCATGGAGTATGGACGTCTATGGAGGTCATCATGGAGTATGGATGTCTATGGGGGTCATCATGGAGTATGGACGTCTATGGAGGTCATCATGGAGTATGGACGTCTATGGAGGTCATCATGGAGTATGGACGTCTATGGAGGTCATCATGGAGTATGGACGTCTATGGAGGTCATCATGGAGTATGGACGTCTATGGAGGTCATCATGGAGTATGGACGTCTATGGAGGTCATCATGGAGTATGGACGTCTATGGAGGTCATCATGGAGTATGGACGTCTATGGAGGTCATCATGGAGTATGGACGTCTATGGAGGTCATCATGGAGTATGGACATCTATGGAGGTCATCATGGAGTATGGACGTCTATGGAGGTCATCATGGAGTATGGACGTCTATGGAGGTCATCATGGAGTATGGACGTCTATGGAGGTCATTATGGAGTATGGACGTCTATGGAGGTCATTATGGAGTATGGACGTCTATGGAGGTCATTATGGAGTATGGACGTCTATGGAGGTCATTATGGAGTATGGACGTCTATGGAGGTCATTATGGAGTATGGACGTCTATGGAGGTCATTATGGAGTATGGACGTCTATGGAGGTCATTATGGAGTATGGACGTCTATGGAGGTCATTATGGAGTATGGACGTCTATGGAGGTCATTATGGAGCATGGACGTCTATGGAGGTCATTATGGAGCATTGACGTCTATGGAGGTCATTATGGAGTATGGACGTCTATGGAGGTCATTATGGAGTATGGACTTCTATGGAGGTCATTATGGAGTATGGACGTCTATGGAGGTCATTATGGAGCATTGACGTCTATGGAGGTCATTATGGAGTATGGACGTCTATGGAGGTCATTATGGAGTATGGACTTCTATGGAGGTCATTATGGAGTATGGACGTCTATGGAGGTCATTATGGAGTATGGACGTCTATGGAGGTCATTATGGAGTATGGACGTCTATGGAGGTCATTATGGAGTATGGACGTCTATGGAGGTCATTATGGAGAATGGACGTCTATGGAGGTCATTATGGAGTATGGACGTCTATGGAGGTCATTATGGAGCATGGACGTCTATGGAGGTCATTATGGAGCATTGACGTCTATGGAGGTCATTATGGAGTATGGACGTCTATGGAGGTCATTATGGAGTATGGACATCTATGGAGGTCATTATGGAGTATGGACGTCTATGGAGGTCATTATGGAGTCATTGAGGACGTCAAACATCCGTTATACAAGGGTGTCTTGTCCCAAAATTGATGAGCGGTTGGTGGTGCCCATGTTTCAACTTTCAACCACGGCCGGCGAACACACGGCATTATATCGAAATATGGCTGTGTGGAATATGCACATATCGGGTGATCACAGAACCCCAGCGGCCGACCCGAGCCTAGCCGATTGGGCACGGCATAGGTATTTTTTTCGGAGGTACCCAAAGAGCACCAATGGTGAATGAGTACAAAAAATCGACACATTACCACGCGGTTATAAATGGTTAGAAGTGCCATGGCCCAAAACCAGGTCGCCAGTGACTCCAATGGTTATACAACGAGACCGGGTTTGGGCCAAAAACAGCGAGGAGTTGTATATAGCTGAGACGGTCAAGCGGCCTCCTGAAAGTCCTCGTCTGGAACATGACGAGCCACAGAGGCCTCTCTGACCTGCATATCGTGCCCTGCGGCCAGACAGCCTTTACCGACTAGTATCCCAAGGAGGTGCTAAAAATGGCCAGAACATCAGCGATGCTGCGAAGAGGGGGAATGGCCTGCTAACCGATGCCAAATTCCTGCCGGACATGTCTAGAGCATTTTTGTTAAACAAGACGGCGCTCTAGTCCATCACGCCATGACCAAGAACTTTGGTGTCGCAGTCACTTTCGGGCTTTTGCAGAGAAGGGGAAGGGGCAATGGCCCTGACCTGTCACGATCAAAAAAATATGTGGGCAGTCGTCAATGACGACCTCAACAAGATGACGCCCGCTACCTCAGAAAAGGTCATGGTACAAAACCTCCAAACGGCATGGAGGAGAATCAAAGCACACGCCCACGCCCACGCCCACGCCCACGCCCACGCCCACGCCCACGCCCACGCACACGCACACGCACACGCACACGCACACGCACACGCACACGCACACGCACACGCACACGCACACGCACACGCACACGCACACGCACACGCACACGCACACGCACACGCACACGCACACGCACACGCACACGCACACGCACACGCACACGCACACGCACACGCACACGCACACGCACACGCACACGCACACGCACACGCACACGCACACGCACACGCACACGCACACGCACACGCACACGCACACGCACACGCACACGCACACGCACACGCACACGCACACGCACACGCACACGCACACGCACACGCACACGCACACGCACACGCACACGCACACGCACACGCACACGCACACGCACACGCACACACACACACACACACACACACACACACACACACACACACACACACACACACACACACACACACACACACACACACACACACACACACACACACACACACACACACACTCGGCAACCTGATGAGTGAGGAGCCAAAGCGCATGCGGGAGTGTTTCCGAGTGTGTGCGGAAACGTGGGAAAAAGTGCATGAACCACCCTTATTATTTGATATACCCAATGTATTTGATGAACCTGATGAATTTGATACTTGTTATTTATTTAACGAGAAACAACCGTTCTTTTTATTTAGCAAGAAACAAACGTTCATCAATTTTGTGAAACCCTGTAAGCTCCAGATGATAGAAGTCATAGACGTCAACATAAAAATGTTCACTGTCTCATAAGATGGGTTTAGGACGAATTCAAACCATCCTTCACACACAAAACTGCTACCGCAGTTTTGAATTAAATACTGAAGGATAAACACTTCCTTTTATACATACAAATTCGAGTTATAAGCCTCACATGATGGTTGGAACCAAACAATCCTGAAAACAGCAATTTTTGGTACAGCCCCTGCAGTCACTGTAGGCGCACGCGTGGTCACTGGCCGATAATGTGAGAACACTCAGTGCAGGTGTACTGGGAGAACCGGAGCATTACAACCCCCTGCAGTCACTGTAGGCGCACGCGTGGTCACTGGCCGATAATGTGAGAACACTCAGTGCAGGTGCACTGGGAGAACCGGAGCATTACAACTAGAGACGCAAATTTCAGGACCACGGAGCCGGCGCTGGGCCCAAATTCAGGCCCGGCGTGCCTGAAGCTGTGTCTGAACTCAGGCTTGCCGGGCTCATGCCGGGCTCAGCACAAGTTATCAATTAAAACAAAAAAATAGAAATAAATATTGGCAGAAGTCAGAACATACATGCTTAAAGATCATGATAAATTGAGAAAACAAAATATACAACAGTAAAACACCAGCATAACACATAACAATGTCCTAGTTTACAAATTAAAAGTGATAACTAGTACGACCTAGCAAGGAGTGGACACACCAGTGAAACTTAATAAATCAAACTACAGGGTCAATACATGATCAATTCATCAGCTCAGTCACTGCAGCAGTGTGAGAGTCGAGTGCAGTCAAACAGAAACAACTACCCCAAATCATATTCCACTGTCATCACTAGTAACTAGGTGGGGTGGCATACAATATTATATTTAGTCATCCCATTGCCCCAGGTCACCCCAAATTATTTTGTATAACAAATAAGTACCTATGGAACAAAACCACCCACGTATATGATAATAATTATTGTTAATACTATTGTAAATACATATTACTGAGAATATTTATTGATACATATTTACTATTTAGTTCCACATGAGAAAGGACATATTCAAGTCATATCATTTGTAGTTTTGGTAGTGAACAAATATTGTATTTTATGCAATTACAATTATAAAGGTGGAAAGACTGCAAAACACAAACAAAAACATTTTGCAAAGAAATCTTAAATGGCCAAGACCTATCACAGAATGCAAACCTGTCTAGTTCCACTTCAACTTCTTATCACAATAGCTCCATAATTTATATATGACCTTGCATAATTACACGTGACACACTCCCCGACAACACATTCAAACCCAATTTCCAAACAATGTGTTTTGATGAGTCACATTTGCGACGAATTCGCCAGGACTGGACCGTAAAAGAATCACGTGTGTCAATTAAGCAGTAGATCGATATTCGCGAATGTGTCGCTGACAGATATTCACAACTTCACACCTCAGAATCGCGACGCCTCAGAATTGTGTGAAGACAATTGTTCATGTTCGTATTCGAAAATAAGCTGTAGTATTAAATCTTAACCATTGGTGTCAGTTGAAGTTTAAATATTTTTTAAAGAAGTCCATCTGCCGAATCCGCAATATGACATTTTCATTTTGGTGATTTTAAGTAATTATGGTGATAAAGTTAGTCATTTCGGTGACGGGATTAATTGTCTGCGCTGTTTTGAGCTCAACGCTTCACAATTGTCAAATACTTCAGACGCCATTACGCACAGCAGTGAAGTTGACGTCCGTCAAGCTAGCAGCAGATTCATATTCGCGAATCTGCTGCTGCCAGACAGACATTCGCCGGGCTCGAATATACTGCTACTGGCAGCAGATTCGGCGAATGTCTGTCAGCTGGCAGCATATTCGTGAACAACTTACGCGGCCTTTTTGGCGCGAGCAGCAGATTCAGATATTCGCCGGGCTCGAATATACTGCTACCAGCAGCAGATTCGGCGAATGTCTGTCAGCTGGCAGCATATTCGTGAACAACTTCCGCGGCATTTTTCGCGGATCATCTGAACGCCAACAGCAGATTCGCAACGTGATGTGTTTGAGTTGTTCGGTGAAAGATGGGTACCTTCTAGGTAAGTAGGAGGAGGTTAGAGGTGCTACTCACTGACTGCTTCAAGTCAGTAATACGTTGATCAATACCTACTTACCTAGAAGGTACCCATCTCTCACCGAACAACTCAACTCAAACACATCACGCTGCGAATCTGCTGCTGGCGTTCAGATGATGCGCGAAAAATGCCGCGGAAGTTGTTCACGAATATGCTCCCAGCTGACAGACATTCGCCGAATCTGCTGCTGGTAGCAGTATATTCGAGCCCGGCGAATATCTGAATCTGCTGCTCGCGTCTAAGATGCGCCAAGAAGGCCGCGGAAGTTGTTCACGAATATGCTGCCAGCTGACAGACATTCGCCGAATCTGCTGCCAGTAGCAGTATATTCGAGCCCGGCGAATGTCTGTCTGGCAGCAGCAGATTCGCGAATATGAATCTGCTGCTAGCTTGACGGACGTGTGAAGTTGTACCAAGGCAGTTGTACGGCCTTGGCTTTGGCAGTGAAGTAGCTCAAGCTTTGTTTATCTGTGCTCACTGCCCAAGGCTGTATAAATATGTGACAAGGCCGTATAAGAGTGGCTCTGTGTGTGACTGGCTTAGATGTTAGTTATAGATATCTTGGCTTGGATAGTGAGAAAACCGAGGATACTCTGTAATTTAAAACAGGTCGATTATTTTACTTTTATCATTCAAGATATGTTTGTCACTCCCAATGTTTTTAGTATGTTTGTCATACTTAAATGTCCAGGAAAACTTGCCTTTTCCCCATTATCCTGTGAAGTATATTTAGTATTTACTAGTCCATGTCAACATTGATCAAATAAGTAAGTAGGTTGTAGTACCTCTAACCTCAACATTGTTTGTAGAAGCTATTACAATTACAACCCAAACATTGCATTGTGTGATGTTGAGTGATGAATGCATACTTATTACATACTTATAAGCTGCTCGTTTGGACTTGCATGATCTATATATCTATCATGCGTCTTATTTTTGTTTTTTATTTTTGCAAACCACCAAAGATGAAAGAAGTCTACTCACCTTGACCTGTTTGACTTTCCTGTTAGTCTGTTGTTGATTATTTATCTCAAGTTCTGACTTGTGTGGGATTTCTTTACTCCATGGTCCATATATATCCATTATCCATTGGTGTTTCAATGTGGTGTGTGTTAAAATGGTGCAAAATGCACATTGCAAACTATAAATATTCCTGCTAAAAGATTTTAAGTGTAGAATGAAGTATACATGCAGATTCCTAGCTTGAGCTGCCGCGTGCCGGGCCTGGCGGGTGCTGCCACATGTGGCCGGCCTTGATGCCGGTCCCAACTCATGTATGAGCGGTGGCGGTGCGGGGCCGGTTCCTGTTTTTGGGGGAATTTTTGCATCTCTAATTACAACCCCCTGCAGTCACTGTAGGCGCACGCGTGGTCACTGGCCGATAATGTGAGAACACTCAGTGCAGGTGCACTGGGAGAACCGGAGCATTACAACCCCCTGCAGTCACTGTAGGCGCACGCGTGGTCACTGGCCGATAATGTGAGAACACTCAGTGCAGGCGCACTGGGAGAACCGGAGCATTACAACCCCCTGCAGTCACTGTAGGCGCACGCGTGGTCACTGGCCGATAATGTGAGAACACTCAGTGCAGGCGCACTGGGAGAACCGGAGCATTACAACCCCCTGCAGTCACTGTAGGCGCACGCGTGGTCACTGGCCGATAATGTGAGAACACTCAGTGCAGGCGCACTGGGAGAACCGGAGCATTACAACCCCCTGCAGTCACTGTAGGCGCACGCGTGGTCACTGGCCGATAATGTGAGAACACTCAGTGCAGGCGCACTGGGAGAACCGGAGCATTACAACCCCCTGCAGTCACTGTAGGCGCACGCGTGGTCACTGGCCGATAATGTGAGAACACTCAGTGCAGGCGCACTGGGAGAACCGGAGCATTACAACCCCCTGCAGTCACTGTAGGCGCACGCGTGGTCACTGGCCGATAATGTGAGAACACTCAGTGCAGGCGCACTGGGAGAACCGGAGCATTACAACCCCCTGCAGTCACTGTAGGCGCACGCGTGGTCACTGGCCGATAATGTGAGAACACTCAGTGCAGGCGCACTGGGAGAACCGGAGCATTACAACCCCCTGCAGTCACTGTAGGCGCACGCGTGGTCACTGGCCGATAATGTGAGAACACTCAGTGCAGGCGCACTGGGAGAACCGGAGCATTACAACCCCCTGCAGTCACTGTAGGCGCACGCGTGGTCACTGGCCGATAATGTGAGAACACTCAGTGCAGGTGCACTGGGAGAACCGGAGCATTACAACCCCCTGCAGTCACTGTAGGCGCACGCGTGGTCACTGGCCGATAATGTGAGAACACTCAGTGCAGGTGCACTGGGAGAACCGGAGCATTACAACCCCCTGCAGTCACTGTAGGCGCACGCGTGGTCACTGGCCGATAATGTGAGAACACTCAGTGCAGGTGCACTGGGAGAACCGGAGCATTACAACCCCCTGCAGTCACTGTAGGCGCACGCGTGGTCACTGGCCGATAATGTGAGAACACTCAGTGCAGGTGCACTGGGAGAACCGGAGCATTACAACCCCCTGCAGTCACTGTAGGCGCACGCGTGGTCACTGGCCGATAATGTGAGAACACTCAGTGCAGGTGCACTGGGAGAACCGGAGCATTACAACCCCCTGCAGTCACTGTAGGCGCACGCGTGGTCACTGGCCGATAATGTGAGAACACTCAGTGCAGGTGCACTGGGAGAAGAGGAGCCCCTGCAGTCACTGTAGGCGCACGCGTGGGGACTGGCCGATAATGTGAGAACACTCGGCGAGGGTGTACGTGGTTACGCTTGCGACTTCGTACATAGTTGAGCCACCATGGCTCAGCCTCTACATTCGCAACACCAGGGAATTACGACCCTACACCACCAAACATTACAACAAAACTTAGACGACGGACAGCTGTTGGCACAACACCACAGTTTGCCACTCACAGTTTGCCGATGGTGATGTTCAGGTGGCGGGCCGCCTGGCGCAGGAACGTCACGTAGGAGTCGAGTGCGGCCGGGTCGTGGGCGCGCAGCTGCAGCTCCAGCCGGCAGTAGAGCAAATCCGGCCTCTGGCGGCGGGTGGCGTCCCAGCCGGCCGGCACCGGTTCCTCCGCCGCGCTCTGCTGCATACCGCGCACCGCCGGCCCCTGCCGCGAGCACTGGGCATACAGAGGTCACATGGGGGTCAGACAGAGGTCAGACAGAGGTCAAACAGGGGGCAGACAGAGGTCAGACAGAGGTCAGACAGGGGTCACACAGGGGTCAGACCCAGGTCAGACAGGGGTGACAGGGGTCAGACAGGGGTCAGACATAAGTCAGACAGAGGTCAGACCGAGGTCAGACAGAGGCCAGACAGGGGTTAGACAGAGGTCAGACAGAGGTCAGACAGGAGTCAGACAGGGGTCAGACAGGGGTCAGACGGGTCAGACAGGGGTCAGACAGGGGTCAGACAGGGGTCAGACAGAGGTCAGACAGGGGTCAGACAGGGGTCAGACAGAGGTCTGAGGTCTGACAGAGGTCAGACAGGGGTCAGACAGGGGTCACACAGAGGTCTGAGGTCTGACAGAGGTCAGACAGGGGTCAGACATTGGTCAGACAGCGGTCAGACAGCGGTCAGACAGAGGTCAGACAGAGGTCAGACAGGGGTCAGACAGGGGTCAGACAGGGATCAAACAGGGGGTCAGACAGGGGTCAGACAGGGGTCAGACAGGGGTCAGACAGGGGTCAGACAGGGGTCAGACAGGGGTAAGACAGGGGTCAGACAGGGGTCAGACAGGGGTCAGACAGAGGTCAGACAGAGGCAGTGTGGCCAAATTCAAAATTTTACGGGGAAAATGGCACCTAACCAGAGTAATTTTGGCATCCCTAATTCACAATTAATTCCCCAGGTTTTGCTCACCTGGATCAAAGTTGTCAAAGAAAGAGTAACCTGGTACTGCAAGCAAAGCAGGCTCAATGGGGAGCACCTGTGCCTTGGGTATTACCTCTGTTATCAGTATAACAACAGGTTTCCTCCCTGCGATGGCCAAGCAGAGATCATCCCTCTTATTCACCAGCTGATCTGAGTTAGTGTAGAAGAACTTGAGAGTTTGGTTGCTATGATAAGTCTTAGTGGCATGTCTAGGCTGGTGTGAATTAGCAAAAGCCCTTCCCCTTGCGCCGATATAGCCTGGCATGGTAAGGCTGCAGGATGTAGTGAAGCATTGTCAACACCTTGTGCCGCACCAGGAGTGTTCTCTCTTGTAACAACTCCTGTAACCTGTGCATCCCTTGGTGTTGGGGTAGTGTCTGCCTGTGTGGGTCTCTGTGTGTTAGTTCCAGCACCGCTGCAAACCTCACCATCACCCCCGCCAGACCCAGCTGAGTCTACCGACCCAGTGGTTGTGGCTGACCTTTGTGGTTTGGAGGAGAGGTCACTACTGTCAATTGAGACAATCTTGCCTTTGCAGATGGTTAGGTTTGCTTCACCTGCCCTTCTACGAGCTGCAAGTTTAATCAATCAATAGCCTGTCCTTGTTCTCCACAGACTTGCCAACTCTGAAAACCTAGCTACTGCTACATTCATCCTGAAAGACTCTTTCAACACCTCCTGGAAGAGCCTAATATCTCTTGACGACCTCTCGTCCTGTGTATCCCCTACTGCCTCGGGCAGATTGTGGACCACCACGTTATTTTTCCTCCTATCCTTGTCAATGAAGTCATCAAAGACCTTAGCAATGTTTGAAATGTTCGTGGGCTCGAGTGGGCTGTGGGGGCCTGTGGGATGGAGGATATCTTTGCGGATACTTTCTCAACTACCTCAGTGCATGTGCCCTTGACTATGTCAGCATAGGATGATTTCTCACTGTGGATCTCCCATACTGACCTCTCTATCAGCCTGGTATGGTTTTCAACAGACTTTTCTTGCTACTTGAATGACTGGGTGACAAGTTTAATGTGATCTTTCATCGACTTGTCAAGTTGTTCAAACCTAGATTCTAGCGAACCAATACGTTTGTCACCGTTTTTCACAGAACGTTTGCACTCCAGACAAAGCCACGACAGAACATTGTAATGCACCAAGGCCTCATATGCAGGTTTGGGAATCTCCTGACGGCTAGCATGAAACCAATAATCACACTTATCGCACAAAACTCCATGGTCAGAACTTCTAACTGCCTCTCCGCAGACCACCTTGCCAGGACCCCCTTTGCAGAAGGCTGTGTCGCTGCCTGCATCACTGGAAGAGCGAGGGTGTGATCCCCAAGGTTTGTAAGCATTCCCATCGAGTTCGTGGATTTTCCTATCATCCCTACCTGTCCCTGGAGCAATTTCTTGCCTTGGAGCACTGGAACCAGACTCCACTCTTACCCTGTCAACCACAGCAACGCCAACATCCGCATCCACAACACACACACCGGATCTTGACCTTGAGACGGAGTGACGCTTATCAACAAAGCTGACGCTACATTTCGCGCCAAATCCGAAGTTAGCTGACATTTTTAAAATCTTGGACTAAAAATCCATATAACTCAAAAATATATCTACTGATTTTGATCTGTGTTGCGTCAAACGATCCACTATGGACTTGGCATTAATGTCATGTAACAAACATCGCCCTGCCCCGCTTCGTTTTCATAATATTCACGAAAAACATGTGGGGGGGCACAAAAGTGCCCCCCCTCTCCACTGCACGTTAAACCCTGGGGCGTGCGCGTGGAGTGACAGACAAGACAAGGCTATTTAAATAGTAAGTTAGATGGACATAAGCTTGCTTCACTTACCCTCATTCCTAGGCTAGCTGAGCTGTGTAGGGAAGCCTTATGTAGGCAATTAACTCCAAGTAGCAGCAGTCTTCTGCTCATTGTCTCAGCTTGTCACTGTAAGGGGCTATAAAACCTCAGCAAGGAACCTCCGATGGTAGCAATACAACTCAGTCTTGGTATTGCTTGTTCACAAGCACACCTCCAAAAACCTGAAGCAGATAATAAGAATAATATTATATACAGGGCAGTGTCCTAGCATCGGGAAATTTGGGTGGAAAACAACACCCTATGGATACTATTATTACCCTTTTTCCTGAATTTGACTGTGAATTTTCCACTCCCAAACGTTAAAATGTATTGGATAATTAGAACCCTGATACTGATTTATGGATGTAATGATGGGGACAGCCTGTGTAGGAAAAGGCAGGTAATAATTGGCATAGGTACATAATAACTCATTCTGGTGAGCGGGTAATTGGATATTGATAAAGCTGAGATGCTCTCTAGGCTCTATCACCCTGAAAGCAAGGTAAGTGGTAACTTAATAACCCCTGAAAGCTGAGTACATATCTGTTTGGTTTGGTTTGTGGACCAAGCACTGTATCCTCTTGGGACCAAGGTGCTAATTGGAACTCTCACCCTGTTCCGAGTGGTATGGGGAGCCGGGCAGACTTTTTCAGAGGCCCGCCAAGGGATTGAACCCCAGCCCCCCGCACAGAAGGCAAGTATCCTACCACTGGGCCGAGTTGCTCCCCCTGAGTACATATCAGTCCAGGGGGTGACACCGCTTGAGCGCCATATAGGCCGCCTCGTCGGTGCTCACAAAACTTGCTTTGACGTCACTGGCGGCAGAGCGCTGCACCAATTAAATTGCAAGATTTCAGCTAGCAATAGTGCAATAGTTGAAATTGAACAGTCTGTTGGTGGCGTGTTGCGGCGGGGGACCGCTCATAAGTGCCACTGATTAATAAGTGACACAGCTTATAAGTGCCACAGTTCATAAGTGCCCAGGGTTCACAAGTGCCCAGAGTTCATAAGTGCCACAAATTCACAAGTTCCCAGGGTTCATAGCGCCCCAAACGTGATTGGCTAATGAGGAGGCAGGATGAACGTCAGCATGACCAATAGGATCGGGTGCTAGACAGCAGGAGGCGGAGTTTATCCCAAGCATCGTTTGGGTACACTCTCTGGCAGCGCTATTGCCCGGTATTGGTAGGGCAGGGCCCAGGGGTGTAGATTCCTATTCAGTTGGGGGGCTTCAGCCCCCCCCCCATCTTGTGGCTCAGCCCCCCCCCCCCCCAACTGTCAGTCAGCCCCCCCCCCCCCCAACTTTACAGAATAAATATTAGACAAACAAAACAGTATGAAAGAAAAAGGAAGTGAAAACAAAACAGATTTAACATATTACTTATTATATAAACTAAAGATCAACACTATTTATTGACAACCAGGTAGCCTAAACAGTAAACAACCATGTACACACATTAAAATATGGCACTTTATGAAATATGTACATGGTAAAATGAGCAAAGCAAGACATCCCAATTTGGCCTTGGTCCTGTTTAATGAACAAGCATCATAATCCATCTTCACATTAGCCAAAGGTGTGCAGATTTTGAGTACAATTATGGTTATGCAAATGACACTATGAAAAATAAAACAAATATTATTTGACAATCTCACAGTACACAGATCATCACAGGCTGGAACAAAAACATGAATGATCATGGGTCAGTGTCCTAGCTTTGAGAAGTTAGGGTGGAAAACAACACCCTATTTATACAATGTTTCACTTTTTTCCCAGTTTTACCATGAGTTTTCCATTCCTTATCTTAAAATGTATTGGATAATTGGAGCACTGATACTGATTTATGGATGTAATGATTATGACAGCCTGTGGAGGGAAAGAGGGGCAAGAATTGGTATAGGTAATAACATGCTGGTGACTGGTGAGCAGGTAATTGTATATTGATAAAGCTGAGTACAATTATGTTTCTTTTGTGTATGTGATCATGAGCCGTGCTCGAAAATTCATACAAAACATTAAATCATAAACTCAACTTTTGTAAGGAGTTCAAATAAAAGCTTTAAAATACGTATTATGTTTCTTTTGGTTGAATTTTCCACTCCTTATGCTTATTTTTAGCCAGAATTTTCCACTCCTCACCCCAGCTCCAAAGCAACCCTAGGACCCTGTCATAGGTAGGCCTAACAAGTATAAGCAAGAGTGATAGGAATCAGAACCTTCAATTTGCTCATAAATTAAGGCCAGGGTGATACAAAGTGGAGAGGCATATCAGTTTAGGTCATTTTATTAAACAAAAATATAGATCCAATTTACAATACCAAAGAACCCAAAACTTGCAAAAACATTAAACAAAACACAAATATCGAAAAACAGAGATACAAACAAATTAAAATACGACAACAAAAGGCAAGGCAAAAGTTGGCAAGCTACATGCACAGATTTTGGCATAGCTGCGCCATATTTGTCTCTTTTATTATTACTAAAGTGATGCCATTTGGTTTTCGCCTAATTTGTTTACCTTGTGGGAAATATCAGGGTAATAGAACAACGGGTAGAACAGTAAGAAATGTAACGCCCAAATGAAATAGACAA
>JAXIVJ010013054.1:35000-38407 GCA_036785665.1 Chirona hameri
GGCGGTGTGGTATGCCCGGAGGCGGTGTAGTAGTGCCCGGGAGGGCGGTGTTGTATGCCCGGAGGCGGTGTGGTATGCCCGGAGGCGGTGTAGTATGCCCGAAGGCGGTGTTGTATGCCCGGAGGCGGTGTGGTATGCCGGAGGCGGTGTAGTTTGCCGGAGGCGTGTGTTGTATGCCCGGAGGCGGTGTGGTATGCCCGGAGGCGGTGTAGTATGCCCGGAGGGCGGTGTTGTATGCCCGGAGGCGGTGTGGTATGCCCGAGGCGGTGTAGTATGCCCGGAGGCGGTGTTGTATGCCCGGAGGCGGTGTGGTATGCCCGGAGGCGGTGTAGTATGCCCGGAGGCGGTGTTGTATGCCCGGAGGCGGTGTGTATGCCCGGAGGCGGTACAACACGCCTCCGGGCATGATGATGATAATGATGATGATGATGATGATGATGATGATGATGATGATGATGATGATGATGATGATGATGATGATGATGATGATGATGATGATGATGATGATGTTGCTGATGATGATGTTGCTGATGATGATGTTGCTGTTGATGATGATGTTGATGATGATGTTGCTGATGATGTTGCTGATGATGTTTGCTGATGATGTTGATGATGATGTTGCTGGTGATGTTGCTGATGATGTTGCTGATGATGTTGCTGATGATGTTGCTGATGATGACGTGAGACGGTTGTGGTATGCCCGGAGGCGGTGTTGTATGCCCGAAGGCGGTGTTGTATGCCCGGAGGCGGTGTGGTATGCCCGGAGGCGGTGTTGTATGCCCGGAGGCGGTGTTGTATACCCGGAGGCGGTGTGGTATGCCCGGGAGGCGGTGTAGTATGCCCGGAGGCGGTGTTGTATGCCCGGATGGCGGTGTGGTGTATGCCCGGAGGCGGTGTAGTATGCCCGGAGGCGGTGTTGTATGCCCGGAGGCGGTGTGGTATGCCCGGAGGCGGTGGTAGTATGCCCGGAGGGCGGTGTTGTATGCCCGGAGGCGGTGTGGTATGCCCGGAGGCGGTGTGTAGTATGCCCGGAGGCGGTGTTGTATGCCCGGAGGCGGTGTGGTATGCCCGGAGGCGGTGTAGTATGCCCGGGAGGCGGTGTTGTATGCCCGGAGGCGGTGTGGTATGCCCGGAGGCGGTGTAGTATGCCCGGAGGCGGTGTTGTATTGCCCGGGGAGGCGGTGTGGTATGTCCCGGAGGCGGTGTAGTATGCCCGGAGGCGGTGTTGTATGCCCGGAGGCGGTGTGGTATGCCCGGAGGCGGTACAACACCGCCTCCGGGCATGATGATGATAATGATGATGATGATGATGATGATGATGTTGCTGATGATGATGTTGCTGATGATGATGTTTTGCTGTTGATGATGATGTTGATGATGATGTTGCTGATGATTGTGTGCTGATGATGTTGATGATGATGTTGGTGATGATGATGATGATGTTGATGATGATGTTGATGATGATGTTGATGATGATGTTGATGATGATGTTGATGATGATGTATGTGATGATGATGTTGATGTTGATGTTGATGATGATGATGGATGATGTGTTGCTGATGATGTTGCTGATGATGTTGCTGATGATGTTGCTGATGATGTTGCTGATGATGTTGATGATGATGTTGCTGGTGATGTTGCTGATGATGTTGCTGATGATGTTGCTGATGATGTTGCTGATGATGACGTGATACGGTGTGGTATGGCCCGGAGGCGGGTTACTGTATGCCCGGAGGCGGTGTTGTATGGCCCGGGAGGGCGGTGTGTATGGCCCGGAGGCGGTGTTGTATGCCCGGAGGCGGGTGTTGTATGCCCGGGAGGCGGTGTGGTATGCCGGAGGCGGTGTAGTATGCCCGGAGGCGGTGTTGTATGCCCGGAGGCGGTGTGGTATGCCCGGAGGCGGTGTAGTATGCCCGGAGGCGGTGTTCGTAATGCCCGGAGGCGCGGTGTGGTATGCCCGGAGGCGGTGTAGTATGCCCCGGAGGCGGTGTTGTATGCCCGGAGGCGGTGTGGTATGCCCGGAGGCGGTGTAGTATGCCCGGAGGCGGTGTTGTATGCCCGGAGGCCGGGTGTGGTATGCCGGAGGCGGTGGTAGTATGCCGAGGCGGTGTTGTATGCCCGGAGGCGGTTGTGGTAGCCCGGAGGCGGTGTAGTATGCCGGAGGCGGTGTTGTATGCCCGGAGGCGGTGTGGTATGCCGGAGGCGGTGTAGTATGCCCGGAGGCTGTGTTGTATGCCCGGAAGGCGGTGTGGTATGCCCGGAGGCGGTACAACACCGCCTCCGGGCATGATGATGATAATGATGATGATGATGATGATGATGATGATGATGATGATGATGATGATGATGATGATGATGATGATGATGATGATGATGATGATGATGATGATGTTGCTGATGATGATGTTGCTGATGATGATGTTGCTGTTGATGATGATGTTGATGATGATGTTGCTGATGAAGATGATGATGATGATGATGATGATGAATGATGATGATGATGGATGATGATGATGATGATGATGATGATGTTGCTGATGATGATGTTGCTGATGGATGATGTTGCTGAGGATGATGTCGCTGATGATGATGTTGCTAATGATGATGTTGCTGATGATGATGTTGCTGATGATGATTGTTGCTGATGATGATGTTGATGATGATGTTGCTGATGATGTTGATGATGATGTTGCTGATGATGTTGCTGATGATGTTGATGATGATGTTGATGATGATGTTGATGATGATGTTGATGATGATAGTTGTTAATGATGTTGCTGATGATGTGATGTTGATTGATGATGGTTGCTGATGATGTTGCTGATGATGTGAGATGATGATGATGATGTTGATGATGATGTTGATGATGATGTTGATGATGATGTTGATGATGATGTTGATGATGATGTTGATGATGATGTTGATGATGATGTTGATGTTGATGATGATGTTGATGATGATGTTGATGATGATGTTGATGATGATGTTGCTGATGATGTTGCTGGTGATGTTGCTGATGATGTTGCTGATGATGTTGCTGATGATGTTGATGATGATGTTGCTGGTTATGTTGCTGATGATGTTGCTGATGATGTTGCTGATGATGTTGCTGATGATGACGTGAGACGGTGTGGTATGCCCGGAGGCGGTGTTGTATGCCCGGAGGCGGTGTTTCGTTATGCCCGGAGGCGGTGTGGTATGCCCGGAGGCGGTGTTGTATGCCCGGAGGCGGTGTTTGTATGCCCGGAGGCGGTGTGGTATGCCGGAGGCGGTGTAGTATGCCCGGAGGCGGTGTTGTATGCCCGGAGGCGGTGTGGTATGCCCAGGAGGCGGTGTAGTATGCCCGGAGGCGGTGTTGTATGCCCCGAGAGGCGGTGTGGTATGCCCGGAGGCGGTACAACACCGCC
>JAXIVJ010013055.1:0-10000 GCA_036785665.1 Chirona hameri
GGCCTAAACCTCACATTTGACTGATTGGAAAACAGGTTAAACCTATTATTTTCTGAATGAGGGATACTTGGAGCATTGGAAAAAACACTTAGTAGAGTTTATCTTTTCTCGCATCAATTGCTGCCTATACAAATGTTTGAAAGTCGAGGGCGCTTTGTATGCCCGCCTCATGACGGCCGGCGCGGCGGGAAAAGTGCATATGATTTTAAATGGACGTCTACCAATTGTTTTAATAAAATGCCGTATTGCATGTATGTTTGACACTCCATTGGGATGTGCCAAGTCTTTCGCAGCCGGAAAAACATCGTAGCTAGTGTTTTAGGCATGTTTATTTTTACTTTATGTAAACAATATTTTTGGCAGCATTATTTACATACAACATATGATGGTTAGTTTTTTACAAAAATGTTGCTTCACCAGCACCCACTAGCGGCCAGATTGCATGAGCACCGTGAACATGTTCTCGATACGCCTGTGAAAAAAACATAGCTGGGTAGACTGTGTTGCAACCGACGCTATTGGCTGTTTTAATGGGAAATGGTTTTCGTCCGGACCTGGGGTGGGGGTCATATTCTGCCCCCTTGTTATCTTCCGAACCAATAAACCGCCGCGAGACGTTGCAAGGCCGGCCAATCCAAAGCTCTTCAATGAGACGCATCTTGCAAGCGTACGCGGAAATTGTTAAAAATAAGGGTCACATGTCAGGTCACGGTCAGGCCAAAGGTTTAAAATCGAGGTATTTGAGTTGATGGACCATACTTTTCCCATTCAAAGCCTTAGATTTGCGATTTATTATCGCACAAAGTGGCTCTCCAAAGATATAAATACAAACTCCTGCCATAGGTGGAAAGTGGAATTGTAAAGCGAAGGGCCAAGGTCAGGTGGCAAAAGGTTCACTATTGGAAAGAAATCTACGAAATTCATTGCGACCACATGTTTTTATGGATTATTTTACAAGTTAAATTTTCGATAGACGTAGCCATTTCAACAAACCTGACCCCATATAATGGGCCCCTTAGATGAAGTTCAGGTCAAGGTCAGATGGATTATGGAGTTCAAAATGTGAAATTGATTTGATCAAACAAAGGCGTGTTTTTCTAAACCAGTTTTTGTCCTCAGAAATTACAGAGGTGGTATGTATGTGTATCTGATCACAAAAAAAGCAAAAAAAAAAAGGACGAAACTTCAATATTCATAGTTTTTTTAATATTTAGAAAAATTGTGATTTTTGTGGGATTTTTTTTTTTGAAGAAAAAAACAGTTTATTTGTATTTTGTAGGTGTACAAAATAAACATTTCATTATAATCATCTTATGTCTGAATGAAGGGCTGGAAATAGAGTGAAACTAATAATAATTTTCGGAATCAGCTTTGCGTTTTGGAGCCCCGGCCGCCCCTTCCCATCTCGGCTGGTCACCGGGGGACCTCAATGTCTCGCCGCCGTTGTGCCGCACTTGCGTACCAACGGGCAGAAGCTCGGCTGAATACCGGAGGCCTGAAACCGCGCCGTCCGATCTGCCATCCGCCGAGACACCTCGCGGAGAGTATAGAAGCCCGGAATCAGGGGAGCGGCGGGGCCGCACTCTGTCTGGCGGAGCATACGGAGCGAGGTGGGCGGTAAGCCGCTTCTGGTACACCGGTGCTGCCTCAGCTGTCCAGTTGAGGAAACTGAACCACTTCTTCGTCTCCGTCGGACCGCGAGTGGCCTGCTGAAGTTGGCGGACCTGGGGCCAGAGCGGGGCCCCTCGGGTACCCTGCCGTCTACCCCGGGTCGGTGCTTGTGCTTTTTACTGTATTACCCCATCGATCCTGGACTGTACGATGTACGCTGTACGCTGTACGATGCTGAGCATGAGGAACTCGCCCGCCTCGTGGCGCGGATGGCATATGTGTCCGAGTTCTGAAGGGCCCTGGTTTCCCTGCTGGTCGGCGACGTCCATTTTGCACATCATCAACACCTGTCTAGTCCAATCAGACTATCCATCTTCATGGAAAACACTCCCTTATCCACCCCTATCTTCAAAAAAAACGGCGGGACCCGTCTGACCCCCCAACTTACTTTCACGTCCGATATTCTATCATTCCCATCATTTCCAAGGTCGTGGATCGAGTCGTTTCAAACGACAGCTCTATCATTACCCTCCTCTTCAAAACAACCTCCTGTCTCCCAACCAGCACGGCTTCCGTCCAACACCACTCGACAGAAACCGCGCTGGTGACTGTCCTCCGACCTCATTCTCACTGCCCGCCGACAGCGGGGAGATTCATCTCACTTCTTTGCTTGATAGACTCTCAGCAAAGTGTTTCGACGTTATTGATCACAAGCATACTTCTTAGCAAAGCTGAGGCTTGTACAGCATTGACACGGAAATGGTTTGATGGCGTAACCTCCCGCGGCCACACGCAGTGTGGGTCCTCTGCGTGACAGGTGGTGGCAACTGATCGAGTTCCTCGCCCCCGCTCCCGAAACACCATGGGAGTGTTTCCAGGGCTCAAGCTCTCTGGCCGCCCTACTGTTTCTTCGTTGTTCGCAAACGACCCTTTTCACTGCAACGCCGCCGACGCCCAAGTGCTGCAGTACGCTGACGACACCCAGGTGCTGGTCTCTGGCAAAAAAGAGCGAACTCCCAGCGCTCATCGCCAGCCATGGAAAAACTCGCTGGCATCTTTGGCTCAATGGTTCTGCGCGAAACGCCCTCAAGGTCAACGCGAACAAAAACACAACTCATTGTTTTTTCGGAAACCGCCCAAAATTTGCGCAAGCCCTTCCAAACTTTTGAAGTCACCTTTCGTGGACTCCAAACCAACGTCCCTTGTAACGAGGTAAAAACAATCTGGGCATAGTTTTCGACAAAAAACCCTGACATGGGGACAGCCACGGTGGGTGCCGTCAGCCGCCCACTGCACTGGAAACACTTCTGAGTCTGTCACCACGGTTCGTCCACGTGGTGGGGCCTCCAGGGGTGTCCATCACCCTCACTTGTAACAGCCCTGGGTTCTCTCGCAGGTCCGTTACTGCATATCGGTTTTATGGTAAACGGCCTAAAAAAAAAAAACTTTAGCTAAAATACAGAAAGTCTTTGAACTTCCGCTGCCAAAGTTATCTTTGGTAGGAAAAATGGGGTCATGTTACGGACCTGCGAGAGAGACTGGGCTGGCTGGAAGCCCAGCAAGCTTGCGGACTTTTTCAAAGACTCTGCCTGGACCCAACAGGTGCCTCCAGAATGGAGAACCCGACTCCCCTAGCAGCCGTCCCTCCGATTTTGAACTCGGACGTACGGCAAACGTACAACCAGGCAGGACGGTCTGCTCCCACGTACCTCGGTCCCAGCACCGAGGCCGGGGAGACGGCCGCTTCTGCTCGAGAGCGCCGGCCGCTGCACAACCAGCTGTCGTCCGATCTGGTTACTCTCATCGGGCAGCGTTTTCAAACGACCATTGAAACAGCAGATGTATGCCTGAGTGTGTGTGCCGCGTGCGTGTGTACGCAGATGTTGTATGTTTGTGTAGTCCTACGGCTAGCTTTTCATTTTTTTGACCTCTGGAACCCTGCACATGGACTCGGAGCCTGAAAAAGCCCACTGCTGCTGTGGAGTGTTCTTTAAAACGAAAAATACAAAATACAGGGCCCTAGAATCAGCTGAGGCATTCCACGAACATTTCGACCAATTCTTTCCCTCAAATTTGAACCCCCTCATCTCTCAGTTTTGTTGTTAAAAAAAATTGGGTCAGTATCATCTTGGGGTCCCTGAATTCAGCTGTGACAATATTAGCTCGATCTGACCACAGGTTTTTCGAGTTATAAGCCTCGGACATTTTTGGCAAGGTCATTGCTGGCAGAGGTATGTGTGGGAGGCCAAAAAATAACGCATTTAACTTAACTAAATATCTAAACTAAATATCAATCAACTAAATATCAAAAATAATTATATGGGCTGAATTTGCAATTGAAACAAGAGATTCTATTTCGTTTTTTTTTTTTTTTTGTTGTGCGTGACCTTGAATGACCTTGAAACCGTGGGACCTCGTGACCCTTGTGTTTCGTTGACCTCGTGTGGACCCCCGGGTACACCTCTGATTTCAATTTTTCACATATCAAAAATACTTGTCAATAATATTTGGCCTAACAAAACGCAAAAAAAATAAAAAAAGGTGCGTTTTTTTTCTGCTAGTTTTCCGTATTTTTCCGCCAATATGCGTGCGTGTTTTTCGAATTTACCCCCAAGGGGGAGGGGTAACGGGCGGATATCTCGGCTAACCATTGCAAGCTCGAGGAACCCGATTTTTTTGGTATACACATTGTCAGGGTGGACTAGTAAACACCACGCAGCCGGGGGCGTGGTCAAAAAACGGATCGAAAATGTGAAGGACTCCGCCCAAAATCGGGGTCTCATAGGTTTCGGGAGCATGACGTCGGGCAAACGAATTTTTGGCTGTTTTTGGTCCAATTTGGTACACTTCGATTGAACCAAAAGTGGATACAACTTCAAAAAACCAACCGTTTAGACCAAGCCGAAATCGAATGGTGAAGGGGACTCTGTTTCAAATCGGGTCCCTTATAGGTTCGGGAAGCATGACGTTCGAACGTCGGATTTTTGGCGGTTTTTTGGTACAAAAATTATAATTTTTGGTTTACTTAGATTGGACCAAGAAAAAGTGATAAAACTCAATATGACCACCGTTTTAGACCACGTCGGATCGAATGGCGAAGTCCCATAGGGTTCGGAGTATGGACTTCGTCTGCAAACTTATTTTTTGGACGGGTTTTGTGTTCCAATTTTGGTTCCCACTTAGATGAGGACTAAAATAAATAAAAAACTCAAAAGGCCACCACCGTCCTTAGACCATGCCCGAATCGAATAGTGAAGGACCCGGTCCTCGGTCAGTCCCATAATCGGTCCCATAGTTTTGGAGTGTAACGGTTTGTCGGTAAACGATTTTTGGCGGTTTTTTTGTCCAATTTGGTCTATTTAGATTACACCAAAAATGAAATAAAAACTCCAAATCGCACAGTCCTTAGACCACGGCTGGATCGAATGGTGGAAGGACCCCCGCCCAAATTGCTTCCATTATTTTTGGAGTATGACGTCGGCAACAATTTTGGGCGGTTTTTGTGTCCAATTTTGTCCACTTATATTAGACCCAAAGTGGAATAAAAACTAAAAAATGGCAATGTGTTTTTACCACGCCGGGATCGAATGGTGAAGACCCCACCCAAATCGGTCCCAATAGGTTCGCAGATATTCGCCCATTACCCCTCCCCCTTGGGGGTAATTCGGAAAAAAACACTCGGCGTTATATCGACGGAAAAATATGGAAAATTTTGAGGAAAAAAACGCAACTTTTTTAATTTTTTTTTGCGTTGTTAGGCAAATATATTGACCAGTATTTTGCAAAGTAAAAAAAAAAATGAAATCAAAGGTTGTACACCGGGGGTCATACGAGGGTCAACGAGAAAAGGTCACGAGGTCACGGTTTCAAGGGTCATTCAAGGTCACGGCAAAAAAAAGCCCAGGAAATAGAATCTCTGTTTCATTGCGAATTCAGCCATATAATTATTTTTTTGATATTTAGTTAAGTCAAAATGCGTTATTTTGGGCCTCCAAGCACCTCTGCAGCGTGACCCTTGCCAAAAATGGCCCAGAGGGGCTATAACTTCAAAAACATGAGGTCAGATCGAAGCTTAATATTGCCACAGCTTAATTCAGAACCCCGAGATAAACCCTATAGGCCAAATTTTGAACAAAAAAGTGAGAGATGAGGGGTTATTTCGGACTTGTCGAAAATGTCGTGGAAATGCCCCCAACTTTAGAAACTACTCAATATCGCCAAAGGCAATCTCAGGTCAATGACCTCGGTTGAACCTGAAAAAGGGGTCATGAGTCATGACGTCAGCTTAGATCATGTATCAATCAGCTCATCTCAGGCTTGTATCATGATTTTCACGTCCTATTTTCGTCCAAGCCCATAGTCCTAGGGAGGCGAAATTAGCAAAAACAAACTAACTGCATGGGTCAGCATGGATATAACCTTGTGTCATGACCGTCATAGGTCAATGACCTGTCCCTGACCTGGCATACACCTGGACCGATTGTACGGCTCCCCCTCATTCATGGCTTTCATTTGAGCACAACAAATTATCCTTCTATCTCAATTAGTTTTCGAGCTAGAAGTTATGGCCCAGTTTTTGACCTCCAGGTTGCATCATTGTGCCATGGGGAGGTGATTGTTATGATTTCTGCAAACGGTCTACAAATGCAATGAAAATGCAAATCCAATGCAATGATTCGTGACGGGCCACCCACGGCTGAGGTCCCGACATCAAAAGTCTACTGGGACCACACCACGGAGCGGACTGCTGACAATGCAGAGATGGTGGCGGGACCTATGCGAGCCTCAGTGAGCCGCCGGAGGCTGCGCTTAACGTGCGTTTTTAATTTTTACCATACCATACCATACCATACCATACCATATATTGATCGAGAAATATAGAGTAGGTCCATTCGACCTGAAGGACCCCCGGTCCCTCATGAAGCTCCGGTCGTGGTGTACAGTGCGTCCAGTCAGTGTCTGGGGATGGGCGTGGTGTATTGTCAGCCCCCAGTGCTTGTCGAGGCGCGACTTGAAACTGGCAGACGGGGACGTCCGCGCTCACCACCTCGGCGGGGGAGACTGTTTCAGTTCATTGACCTGTCTTGACGGAGAAGGTTTATCGGGCGAACGCTGGGCACCGCTCTTGGCCTTGGCCCAGCTTCAACTGGTGACCCTTGGTGTGCCTGTTCTCTGATGCGGCGAAGAAGTTTCGTCGGGGTCTAGGTCGACACCTCCGTGGACGATCTGGTAGATCTGGGATCATGTCGGCCTCTACGGGCGCCGGTAGTAGAGGAGATGGCAGGGCGCAGAGCTCGGAGTCGCTCCGGGTAGGGAGGTGGGACAACTTTTTTTCTGCTTAGGCCGTGTCGCTCGCCGCTGGGACCCGTTCCACCTTGCGCTGGGTCAGGCGCGATGGAATGGCCCCCCAGATGACGTTGGGCGTACTCGAGGTGGCGGGGCGGCACCATTGGTTCCTTTGTAGAGTAGCGGGACGGTGGACTTGTCCCAGTTTCTGGAAACGACCTCTTGATGGCGGCTAGGACTTGGCTGGCTTTTGGGGAGACAGCTGCAGGCTGCCTGTTTGCCGCAACTTTCAGCTCCGAGTCAACCTGCACGCCGAGGGTCGCGCTCTAGGAGCGAGTGGCGCCATTTTCCGTGTCCCGCATCGTTGTATGGCCTGGGCGCCTGTTTCCCAGCGTGCAGGATTTGCATTTGCTCTCGTTGAACGGCAGCTGCCAGGCATTCGGAATATATGCCATGCATGCATGCATTACAATGCATGCATTTACATTTTTTTCTTCTTTTTTCCCATACCTTTTTTAAGTGTCTACCGCCTCAATCAAGTCATAGCAACTTATGGCCATACAACCCGATGACGGCGCAGACAGGTAATGCAGGGAGTGGCCCTTCCATGGCCCATGTGGACCTGACTACGTTTAATTACCATAGAAACTTAATACCAAGGATGGGGGCATTCATTCACGTTAGGTCGCACCCACTCCCCGCTATTTTTTTTTCCCTTTGCAGGGACAAGCCCGCCCACCTGATGATTAGTAAAGGAGTATGCCTCGGGAATCCATCGGACAGATTAGGCAGAGCTAGTAACAATTCCGGTGGTATTTCCGAGGACTGACTATATTAAGGTGTTAGTGGGGGACAAAAAATATGCATAAATTTGCATAAAACTATTTAACATAATCCTATGATGGTGAAGAAAAAATGTAGAAAAAATGTAGGCAAAAAATAAGGATGCAGAATGTAAGATAAAACAAGGGATTTGAAAAAGAGGATTGATTAATTAGATCAGGATAGCTTCAAGGTGGGTGGCTTGCCACAACAGGTTTGCAAACTATTTTTCCACAGGTTCCACAAACTCCCAAAAAAACAAAATTGGCCGAAAACTGGATGTCCCCCCGCCCCACCGGCCGCCTCGCGTTAATACGCAACTTTTTCCCTCCGCGGGGGGGCGGCGCTCCCCCCGCTGCGGTTTCCCCACCGACCGGGCGTGCGGAAAGGCGCCGACCCCACTGCACTGGTCCGGCCACCCCGCACCCCCGGCCGGGCCCGGACCGGCCCACCGTAGAGTTATACTGAGGGCCGGTCCCAGGTTTGGGCCCGGTTACAGGGGCGGGTGGGCGGGGGGGTGGAACCCTACCCACGCCCGCCTCGCGTTAATACGCACTTTCCTTCGCGGGGCGGGCGCTCCCGCTGCTTGGCCAGTCCACCGACCAGGGGGCGCGAAAGCGTCGACCCACAGGGGGCCGGCCGCCCCAGCACCCCCGGGCCGGGGGCCGGGGAACCGGGCCCCCCGTAGAAATATACTGAGGGGCCGATCTCGGGTGGGCCCGGTTACAAGCGGGGTGGGGCAGGAAGCCCTACACCTTAGCACAACATTCATATTTTTGTAATTTTTGTTTTTGTGTTTATTTTCTAAGGGACAAACTTACTACTGTTTTTTATATATATTAAAAATGAGATATTTATATTTTTTATATTTTGTTTTATAAAAAAAAAAAATGTTTTTCTCCGCCAGTCATCAAGAGGGGTCGGATCCCTCAAGCCCTAGGTCCGTTGGTGGGACGGCGTTTGAGGTTATGGGGTTGCCCAAACAATTGACACGTCTTTATGTGTTATCATTAAGGCTATATCTACTAATAAGGGCTTTTCGGGTATATTTTCTTCAGGCTCATTTTTACTTTTGGGAACGTCCTCTAGATTGTGAAAACCCTTCACACATGGTCGAGTTCCATGCTTTTGGGGGGCTGTAAATGATAGGGAAGGCGACTCTAAAAATTAGAGCGAGCAAAAAGGAACAAAAAAAAATGCTTGAGGTGCTCTGGTAATGAATGGGCCTGCTGATATGAAAATAGGTTTTGATAGGGAAAGGGGAGGTAGTGCACCGTTTAAGGAACGGCTAGCATTATCATTTACATTTTGTTCGATGACCAACTCAGGTAATTTCAAGAATACCATATTTCATAAAGAGCTTCATTAGAAAGGGAGCAGATATGGTTTACTATCTATGATTCTCATAGCTCTTTTTTTGGAGTCTAACCAATTCTGTTTTTATTCTGACCGCATAAAAGCAATTGCCCCACAACAACAGCAACAATAAGAGATGTGAGGAAAGAAAACAAGCGTTGGTTATAGAGTAATATTAGGCTCCTTGGGGAGAAAGACATGGAAACGCCCACGCGGGCCCATCACACCGATATTTCTACTCAATATTAGGGATATATTGTTAATTATGAGTATCCCATTTTTAGATTTTCATCTAGTACCTGACTGAAAAACCCCTAAGTACCTGACTGGAAAATTGCCTTTTTAATCTTTACATTATTAAGGGACCAATAATTGATATTCCCCGTTGAAATCGCAAAAAAACGAATTATATCTGATAAGAATGTTTTTGAGGAATTCAAGGATAACCTATTACTTGAAAAACCAAGCAGTCAATTAAGGGATGAAGGTGTTAAATTTTTGTTTGAAGCTGCTCATAATTATCACCTTCAAATGATGATAGCAGTATCATCTGCGAACTGAAAAAAAAACTTGACTTCCTTAGAAATGGTTTACAAGGTCAATTTATAAAGAGAAATAAAAGAAGAAAGGGACCAAGGGATTGAAACCCTGTGGGGACCCCAAGCTTAATTTCCCTATACTCCTGAAATATACCCATTAATTTTTTTATTCGCTTGTCTTCTATTCCTGGAAATAATATTTAATAATACTAAGCATGTCCCCCCCCGTATTTCCCATTAAGTGCAACTTTATTAATAAGAATGGTTTATATTCACTGTATCGAAAGCTTTTTTAGGTCCAAGAACAGGCCCAAGCACCCTTTCCTCGTTTTCCAAGTGTCCTCGTGACTTCTTCAACGATAAGAGGTTACTGGCATATATGTCCC
>JAXIVJ010013055.1:15000-38406 GCA_036785665.1 Chirona hameri
AATTGTGTTTCAGCCCACCCTGGTATAAACAAAACAACACCAAACAAACTTTGTTAGTAGCTGTGCTGCAATCCAAACCAGTAATCAAGGACAAAAGTATGGCTGCCAAACTTCTGGAGCGGCGATGGGGGAGGTTCTGACCGCAGAACGAAAAAGACATACCAGTAAGTAATATTAACAATCAGTAAGGTGGGAGCACTGAGCAATTTTAGGTCATTTTTGGACATCCTTCATGATAGCTTTAATAAACTATTTTTTCATTGTATTGCCTGGGGATGTCAAGACTGTTCTTAATGTTAAAGGATGAGGCATCTTCAGACTTTTTAAGTGGTAGCTCCTACCTCTTATTTTCAGTTAAAAACTAGCAGAATCCGAATAAGTGATATGTTAATGTCCAGTGGCATGCTAAAACTAGTTGGTTTCTGTGGAAAAATTATTGATCTTCTTTTACGCCTTGACCAACGCCACCACATCCACCACTGCCCACCAAATGTACCTGCCCTGTTCTGATTGAAATGCCTGCTTGCTCCAGTCGGCCAGCTGTAATGGCAGTAAGCAGGGACGGCCAGCACCGCGCTGCTGGCCAGCCGCCCGTCTGCTGGGTCATGGGTGGGACCTGCAGCGGCCCCCACTCACCACCTGCGGGGGGCCGTCAGCTGGGCAGAGCAAGTATGGGGACGCCGGCAAGCGCCAGGCCCTGGAGTTCCGCGCCCCCGGCCCCAGAGCGGCGCCGACCCTGGCTGTGACCGGTGAGTGTCACACGCCGGACCTGGCCGTGACGGTGAGTGTCCACACGCCGGGAACCTTGGCCCGTGGACGGTGAGTGGTCACCACACGCCCGAACCCTGGCCGTGGACCGGGTGAGTGTCACACGGCCGGACCTGGCCGTGGGACGGTGGTGATGGGTCACACGCCCGACCCTGGCCGTGGGACGGTGAATGGTCCTCACGGCCGACCTGGGCCGTGACGGTGGAATGTCAACACGCCCGACCTGGCCGTTGACGGTGAGTGTCCACACGCCGACCTTGGCCGTGGACGGTCGGAGTGTCACACGGCCCGGACCTGGCCCGTGGACGGTGGAGTGGTCACCCACACGCCGACCTGGCCGTGGACGGGTGAATGTCACCACGCCGGAAACCTGGGCCGTGGACGGGTTGAATGTCACACCGGCCGACCCTGGGCCGTGGACGGTGAGTGTCACACGCCGACCCTGGCCGTGACGGTTGAGTGTCCACCACGCGGACCTGGCCCGTGGACGGTGAGTGTCGCACGCCGGACCCTGGGCCCGTGACGGGTGGGTGTGTCCACACGCCGACCTGGCCGTGACGGGGGAGGTGTCGCACGCCCGACCTGGCCGTGGACGGTGAGTGTCACCACGCCGAACCTGGCCGTGACGGGGAGTGGTCACCCACGGCAACCTGGTCCCGTGGCGGTGAGTGGTCGCCCCCACCGCCCGACCTGGGCCGTGACGGTGAGGATGTCACAACGGGCAACCCTGTCCGTGGCCGGGTGAGTGTCCACATTGCCGACCCTGGGCCGTGACGGGTGGAGTGGTCCACACGCCGGACCTGGCCGTGGACGGGGGAGTGTTTACACGGGCAACCTTGGTTCCCGTGGCGGTTGGAATGTCGCACGCCGACCTGGCCGTGACGGTGGAGTGGGCGCACCGCCGACCTGGCCGTGACGGGGGTGGTCGGCACCCGCCGACCCTGGGCCGTGGACGGTGAGTGTCGCACGCCGGAACCCTGGGCCGTGGGGGGGGACCGGTGGGAGTGGTCACACGGGCCAAGGCCCTGGCCGTGACGGTGAGTGGGTCGCAACGGCCAAACGGTCCGGGCCTGGCCGTGACGTTTGAGTGTGGCCACGGCCCGACCCTGGGCCGTGGGGACCGGGGGGAGTGGTGGGCCACCCGCATGCCGACCTGGCCCGTGACGGGGAGTGTGGGCACCGCATTGCCCGACCCTGGCCGTGGACGGTGGAGTGTCGGATTACCGGGTGCCGACATGCGGGACGGTGGCTGACTGGAGTGTGCGGGACGGGATGGAGATTGGCTGGGCCGGTTTGTTGTTGTTGTTGTAGGACCGGAACCGGGACCGGACCGGCCGGCCTGACGTGCCGGGGAAAACTGGGTGAGCCTCCTCTGTCGTGGTGGGCTCTGTGGAGCGGGAAGACTGGTGAGCCTTTCTCGTCGTGGGTGGGGCTCTGTGGAGCGGGTGGACTGGTTGAGCCTTCTCTGGTCGTGGGTGGGCCTCTGTGGAGCGGGTGACTGGTGAGCCTTCTCTGTCGTGGTGGGCTCTGTGGAGCGGGTGACTGGTGAGGCCTTCTCTGTCGTGGTGGGCTCTGTGGAGCGGGTGACTGGTGAGTTCGTTTGGTGGCTCTGTGGGAGCGGGTGACTGGTGAGCCTTCCTCTGTCGTGGTGGGCTCTCTGGAGCGGGGGTGAACTGGTGGAGCCTTCTCTGTCGTGGTGGGCTCTGTGGAGCGGGTGACTGGTGGAGCCTCCTCTGTCGTGGTGGGCTCTGGGAGCGGGTGACTGGTCAGCCTTCTCTGTCGTGGGGGGCTCTGTGGAGCTGGTGGAATGGTTGAACCTTCTTCTGTCGTGGTGGGCTCTGTGGAAGCGGGGTGGACTGGTGAGCCTTCTCTGGTCGTGGTGGGGGCTTCTTTGGGGGCGGGGTGACTGGTGAGCCTTCTCTGTCCGTGGGGGGGCTCTGTGGAGCGGGTGGACTGGTGAGCCTTCTCTGTCGTGGTGGGCTCTGTGGAAGCGGGTGGACTGGTGAGCCTTTCTCTGGTCGTGGGGGGCTCTGTTGGAGCTGGTGAATGGTGAAAACCTTCTCTTGTCGTGGTGGGGCTCTGTGGAGCGGGTGGACTGGTGAGGCATTCTCTGTCGTGGTGGGCTTCTTGGGGCGGGGTGGGGACTGGTGAGCCCTTCTCTGTCGTGGGGGGGCTCTGTGGAGCGGGGTAACTGGTGAGCCTTCTCTGGTCCCGTGGTGGGGCCCTCGTGGGAGCGGGTAAAAAACTGGTGAAGCCCTTCTCTGTCGTGGGGGGGCTCTGTGGGAGCTGGTAAAAACTGGTGAGGCCTTCTCTGGTCGTGGGGGGGCTCTGTGGGAGCTTGGTAAACTGGTGAGCCTTCTCCTTGTTCGTGGTGGGGCTCTGTGGAGCGGGGTAAACTGGTGAGCCTTCTCTGTCGTGGGGGGCTCTGTGGGAGCGGGTAAAACTGGTTGGAGCCTTTCCTCTGTCGTGGGGGGGCTCTGTGGAGCTGGTAACTGGTGAGCCTCCTCTGTCGTGGGTGGGCTCTGGAGCCTGGTAAAACTGGTGAGCCTTCTCTGTCGTGGGGGGCTCTGTGGAGCTGGTGAATGGTGAACCTTCTCTGTCGTGGGTGGGCTCTGTGGGAAGCGGGGTGATCTGGTGAGCCTCCTCTGTCGTGGTGGGGCTCTGTGGAGCTGGTAAACTGGTGAGCCTTCTCTGTCGTGGGGGGCTCTGTGGAGCTGGTAAACTGGTTGAGCTTCTCTGTCGTGGGGGGCTCTGTGGAAGCTGGTAAAACTGGTGAGGCCTTCTTCTGTCGTGGTGGGCTCTGTGGAGGCGGGGTAACTGGGTTGGGAGCCTCCTCTGTCGTGGGTGGGCTCTGTGGAGCTGGTAACTGGTGAGCCTTCTCTGTCGTGGTGGGCTCTGTGGAGCTGGTAACTGGTGAGCCTTCTCTGTCGTGGTGGGCTCTGTTGGAGCTGGTAACTGGTGAGCCTTCCTCTGTCGTGGGGGGGGGGGGGGGGGGCTCTGTGGAGCTGGTAAAAACTGGTGAGGCCTTCTCTGTCGTGGTGGGCTTTGTGGAGCGGTGTTTTTGTTTATAGCAAGGCAATAACTCATTTTTCATTGTGTGTTAATATTCTTATATAGCTTGTGTGTGTACTTTTATATGTATTTGATCATATTGGTGTGTTTTATACCGAGTGTCCTTTTTAAAACTTCTCTCAGGCCCTGACCCGACACTCGGAATAGCCATATTTAAAAATTGATTTTTTATATAAATTGTTTTAAAGAAGAAATGTTTCACCTTTGTAAAGGGAAAAATGTTTTCACCTTTGTATTGGTTTTGAAACTGAGATAGGCGATTATCTTTTGGCCGTTATTGAAAATGTCTAAAATTATTAAGGTCATTTTCCCCCCAAAAAAATATCCGTTTTTTTTAAGCAATGGAATTTCGAATTTGCCAAATGGGGGGTCTATGATAATTGGCCGGCCGCTGATTGGCTGACAGCCACTTCAAGATTGTTGGTCCTGGAAGTCTAGATGACCTGTATTTTCTCGAAACCTTGGCGTTTACCAATGTAGACGGCCAACGCGATAGGGTTTGCGGGGCCAATCGGAAGTTTTTTCACGTTGTTTTGAAGTCTCTGGTTATGGATTGATAAAAACAAAAAATCAGCTATCGCAAATGCCTCCGCCACCTCGTCATTGTTTTTTTCTGTGTGGCGGGAGAAGAACACAGTTCCACAATGTTTGTAATTTAAGTTTGCCCAGAATTGTCTGAAAGGATTGTGTTCATATGTTTTACAGCGTAAAGGTTTTTCTCAATAGCTTTTCTAAAGCTCAATAATGACTTTCATAATCCCAAAAAATATTTATTTTTTTATTTTTATAAAGGTTAAGCGACTTTCCGAAAAAAACAAATATCACCATCGTTTTCAAGCAGCACTTACTTTCATATTTTTAGACTACAACCGGCGTATATTTGACAACTTTCAGAAAGGTTGAAACATTGCCTGTGCAATAAATCCCAATTCTGCGCTCCCTGGCCCCCCACTGTGGCGTCAGTTACAAACACCCAGGTGGAATTGTTCCGCTGTGGACGGCAGCGGACCTGCGGCGCCACCGGCCAAAAACCTGCAGGTCGCCACCGGGCCGCAAGCAATTCACTGACCTCGACTGGGCATTGGACGGAGCCGCTGCTGGGCCACGTGCCAGTGGTCGACACCAATGGTCCACCCTGTGGGACGTGCGCGGAAGGGCCCACGCCGGCCCAGGCCGCCACCATGAGATCCGTGGAGAGAGGGCGGCGTGTCCAGGTTGAGGGGACGGGGCCACCATGAGAATCCGTGGAAGAGGCGCGTGTCAGGTGAGGGACGGGGGCCACCATGAGGTCCGTGGAGAGCGCGGTGGTCAGGTGGAGGGACGGGGGGTCCACCATGAGATCCGTGGAGAGGCGCGGTGTTTCAGGTGGAGGGGACGGGGGCCCACCCATGCGATCCGTTGGAGAGGCGCGTGTCAGGGTGAGGGGAACGGGGGGTCACCATGAGATCCGTGGAGAGCGCGGTGGTCAAGGTGAGGGGCGGGGGCGGTGGGCCACCCATGAGGTCGTAGTTGCCGCTTTTCAGTGAAACGTCTCTCTTTTTGTTCACCTTCGGACGCTAAGCATGGTCGTTTGTGTTTGTAAAACTCGGAAACCGATGGCCGTGACGATGCGGGCTGCCTCCCATAATAAAACACCCGCGTGGTCCCGTCATTGCCCTCGGTTTTACAGGGGCCCGTGTCCGATGCGGCTGCTCCCATAATAACACCGCGTGTCCCGTCATTGTCCTCGGTTTTACAGGGGCCGTGTCGATTGGCGGCTTGCTCCATAATTAAACACCGCGTGTTCCCGTCATTGCCTCGGTTTTACAGGGCCGTGTCGATGCGGGCTGCTCCATAATAACACCGCGTGTCCCCGTCATTGCCCCTCGGTTTTACAGGGCCGGTGACGATGCGGCTGCTTCCCCATAATAACACCGCGTGTCCCGGTTTCATTGCCCTCGGGTTTTTACAGGGCCGTGGACCGATGGGCGGGCTTGCTCCATAATAAACACCGCGTGGGTCCCGTCCCATTGCCCTCGGTTTACAGGGGCCGTGACGATGCGGGCTGCTCCATAATAAAACACCCGCGTGGTCCCGTCCATTGCCCCTCGGTTTTACAGGGCCGTGACGATGCCGGGCTTGCTCCATAATAACACCGCGTTGGTCCCCCGTCATTTGGCCCTCGGTTTACAGGGGCCGTGTCGATGGCGGGCTGCTCCATAATAAACACCCGGCGTGTCCCGTTCATTTGCCCTCGGTTTTGCAGGGGGCCGTGGACGATGCGGGCTGCTCCATAATAAACACCCGCGTGTCCCGTCCATTGCCCCTCGGGTTTACAGGGGCCGTGACGATGCGGGCCTGCTCCCATAATAACACCGCGTTGTCCCGTCAATTTGCCCTCGGTTTTACAGGGGCCGTGTCGATGCGGGCTGCTCCATAATAACACCCGCGTTGTTCCCCGGTCCATTTTGCCCTCGGTTTTACAGGGCCGTGACGATGGCGGCTGCCTCCATAATAAACACCGCGTGGTCCCGTCATTGCCCTCGGTTTACAGGGCCGTGGGACGATGCGGCCTGCTCCAATAATAACACCGCGCGTGTCCCGTCATTTGCCCTCGGTTTACAGGGCCGTGTCGATGCGGCTGCTCCATAATAAACACCCGCGTGGTCCCGTCATTGCCCTCGGTTTACCAGGGGCCGTGACGATGCGGCTGCTTCCCATAATAACACCGGCGTTGGTCCCCCGTCATTGCCCTCGGGTTTACAGGGGGCCGTGTCGATGCGGCTGCTCCATAATAAAAAACCGCGTGTCCCCGTCAATTGCCAATCGGTTTTTACAGGGCCGTGACGATTGCGGGCTGCTTCCATAATAAACAACCGCGTGTCCCCGTCATTGGGCCCGTCGGGTTTTACAGGGGCCCGTGGGACGATTGCGGCTGCTCCATAATAAACACCCGCGTGTCCCGTCATTGCCCTCGGGTTTTACAGGGGCCGTGGGACGATGCGGCCTGCTCCCATAATAAACCACCGCGTGTCCCCGGTCATTTGCCCTCGGTTTTTACAGGGCCCGTGACGATGCGGGCTGCTCCATAATAAAACACCGCGTGTGTCCCCCGTCATTGCCCTCGGTTTACCCTCGGTCTCCCCCGCTCCGTCTCAGGTGAAATGGAACCGGATCTCCAGTCAGGAACGCTGGCAGCTCGCACGAGGGGTGGACATTCGCGTCTGGGACCGGCGCAAGCTCAGCATTCCCGAGCGCTTAACATCTCGGCACACACTGCCCAAGATCCACGGGCCTCGACTGGTCCTCCGAGCGTGGTAGGTGGGCGCTCCGGTCGGCAACCGGTGCCTGCTCCGCTCCGAAATATCGCTCTGGGGCCCAATCTTACCAGTGCCGTGGAATGCGCAAGTACGGCAAAAATTGGCCGTAACTTGGGGGCGGTAACATGTGACGTCGGCATGGCCGTACTTGGGTCCATTGACCTAGTGTTTATATACTTACCACTAGATGCCGTTTGCGCCCTTAAACCCCGCGCTCCGTGGGGGGGGGGGGGGGGGGGTAAATTTACCCCCCCCCCGAATTTTTTCAATAACTTGAAAACTATGGGCGATAACGACGTCAAACTTTCAGTACCTTATGCTGCATCAAATTCTACATCTTCTAATACAATTTCACTAAAATTAAGATAGGGCTTTGAAGATAATGTAGTTTTTAATGACGTCATGCCAGTTTTGGTGGAAAAACGATAAATGTTTACAAATTCGTAGACAATCGAATTTTGATGAAAATTGCAAATGAAAAACGTCGAAAGAAAGGAAATGAGATTGTCTTCAAAATGGCTATCTCGGATTTTGCAAAATTTCGGGTTTTTGAGCCCCAAAAATTAAAAGCACTTATTTTTTGGGGAATATTTCCGCAAAATATTTTCTTTAAAGATATTTAAAAAACCGGAAGATATGTTAGAGAACCAAGTATGGACGATACTGAAACAAAATTTCAAAGAAATATGTTTATTTGTTGACCGACTTCTGGCTCCCTACGTTTAAACACTCGCCCTACGGGAGCTTTTTTTCACATTCGCCCTACGGGGGGGGGGGGGGGGCTGACAGGCCCCCCTGTTTAACTTCCAAAACCAAGCAACTTAGAGAAATGCGGTAAGAACCAGCATGTTGCCTGTCATGAGAGCAATCTAACAGTATGCAATTTTTTTAGGTTGCAGGTCAACGGGTTGACCTTCCAGGTCAAGTGAATGAATGACTTCGGATTTACCACGTCCAAAACAGCGATTTTGCTCTTCAGAAAACCTCAAAATGAAAAATTGATAAATGTAAATAAAAAGGCATGTTCGTAGACCAGTTTTGGCTCATAAAATACAGAAAAGGTAATTATTTGTTCGTATCTTGTCAAAAAAGTCAAAAAAAAAGTTACAAAAAAAATGATGTCATTCAGTTTCTTACACTTTGGAGCCATCACTCAGTCAAAAAATGTAGATATAGCTTTTGAAATTTGGTATGGGTATTGTCCATGATCATTTCTCTCACCTATATTCCGTTTTTTTTCTAACATCTTTGAAAATTTTTGATTTTGTGGGGATTTTTCAACACCAAAAAAAACAGTTTCTTTTTAATTTTAGGGGTCAAAAACCCAAAATTTTGCAAATCTGAGATTGCCATTTTATAGAGAATGTCATTTTGTATCTGGTGAATTGTGTTTGTAGTTTCCTTTAAAACTCGGTTTTCTACCATTTTTTCAAATATTTATCGTTTTTTTCCACCAACATGACGTCATCAAAACATGATTATTTCCCAAAGTACTCAATTAATTTCAATTAAATTTGTACAGCTTATGTATAATTGTTGTAAACTCAGCTACCGAAAATTTCAGCAAGATGAGCCGCATGTGTAACAAGTTATTCAAGAAAAACCTCGGGGGGGGGGGGGGGGGCTGTCAGCCCCCCCCCCCCCCGTAGGGCGAGGGTTAAGTAACTCATGACGTCATTTTTTTAAGTCACGATTGTTGTTGCTTTTAGTGACCAGATACAGACAAATAAATACCACCGCTGTATTTCTGAGACAAAGCTGGTCTAGAAACACGCCTTTTTTATTTAGATTACTCAATTTCAAATTTTGACCTGATTGTGACCTGACCTTGACCTGAGGGCCCATTATATGGGGTCAGGTGAAAATGGCTGCTACTATCGAATTATACGTGTAAAATAACCCATACAACATATGTCGCATGGCTTTCGTAGACCTGTGACCTTTTGTGACCTGACCTTGACCTTGACGTTTACTTACAATTTCACTTTCGCTTATACGAGAGATGCATTATACCTTTCAGAACACCCCTGTGAGATAATAGTCGCAATCTAAGGCTTTGGATGGAAAGTATGGCGCAAAACTCAAATACCTCAATCTTGACCTTTGACCTGATCGTGACCTGACATGTGACCTTATTTTAAGAATTTGGAGTGTGCATTATATTCATCGCCTTGAGAGCTTTCGATCGCCGCATTGTGCCTCCCCGCTGCGGTCATTGGTTCAGAAGATACGAGGGGGGGGGGGGTGAAATTTTACCCCCCCCCCCCCCCCCCCCCCCCAGTGGGGCTCGTTCGGCAGGCGACCCCAGCGGGGCGGGGGTTAAAGGAAATAGTTTCACCTTCAACATGGGGTTTTGAACTGAAATAGCAGTTTTTGTAGCCCGTGTTGAGAAATCCTTATCTGCAAACTTTTCTTGGCTGAAAAAGACTCTCCAGCCGAAGATATTTGACTTTTTGACGAAGGAATGCGGGCTCATATATGATGGACCGTACCGTCTGAAAGTGCCAGCACTGCCAGGAAAGCATGCGCAGACAAATACCGCACACCATCAAATTAATAATTTACGACCTTCTGTCCTGAATTGGCGCGATGTAGGACCATTTTTGAAAAGAAAAAAAGAAACTATTACAAAATATAATAAAATCGTGTTCTGAAAAATGTTCCGAAGGTGAACTATTTCCTTTAAGCCCCAACAAACAAGCGTAGCTGATATGCAAAATGAATCCCCTACTCCTTTCCCCTTTTCTTGAATTTACCCCACTTTAACCCGCACTTGACCGGGGGGGGGGGGGGGGGGGGCAGGGCAGATATTGCCCCCCCCCCCCTGTCGAATATTCGAGATAACTTAAAAACCGTTCAAGATATCAACCTGAGACTTTCACAGTACTTTCTTCCACATCAATTATACGTCGGCTAAAAAAATCAAGCTATTTCGTCGATTAAAAAAAAGAAGCTATACACCATTTTGTGACGTCACTTTACGCGAAATTAGCGATAAAATCACTCAAACGTTAAGGAGCTGTAAAATGGTGACATTTTAAGATAAACTAAAACCAAAAGAACCAAAATATAAGAAATATAGTGTTCTATCAAAACTCTATCTCGTAATTTCTAAATATTTGTTTTTTGTCCCCATTTTTTTTTTGGTGGGGGGAAACAAACTTTTTTCTTGTTTTTTTTTTAAAACAAATATAAAAAACGAAATATGCGTGAAAGAATGGTGTTCCAGCAATATACAAAACAAATGTCAAATGAATATAACTTCTTTTTTTACTGACTTTATAGCTCCATAAGTATGAGTAACCCATGACGTCATATTGTGAAATTGCGTGTTTTTTTAAAGTTTTTATTGACCAGATAAAGACAAAGTAAATGCCAGCCACTGTATTTCTGAGACAAAGCTGATCTAGAAACACGCCCTTTTGTATTTATATTTAGCCAATTTCAAATTTTGACCATATGTGACCTGAACTTGACCTAAGCTTGACACTAACTTCACTTAAATGAGGTCAGATGGCAAAATGACCATCACTATCGAATGCTACGTGTAAAATAGTCCATAAAACATGTATTGCAATTTTGTACGACTTCCGGAAATGTTATGCGTATCCGCCGTATAGTGACCTTTTGTGACCTGACATTGACATTGACCTTTGCCGACAATCTCTGCGGGATGTGTAAATACCTGTGGGAGCACTTTGGGTGATCATGGTCGTTGGAGACGTTGCATGTCCTTATTGGCTGGAGCAGTTGGTTTAGGGGCCATTCAAGCACAGATCGACCAGAGACCGGATCCAGACCAGATCGACATTCGACATAAAGGGGGGGGGGGGGCACAAAAGTGCCCCCCATGTTTTTCGTCAATAGCTCGAATACGAAGCGGATCAGGGCGGTGGTTTTTGTGCGACATTTAAGCCAACACAATAGCGTATCGTTTGACGCCCCCCCCCCCCCCCCCCCCAATGCAAATCGGTCGGTACATTTTTGAGTTATATAGATTTGAAGTCCAAGATGGCGACCAGAATCGAGGTCGGCGAAGCGATATCTTCGGAACCAACAGTCGGATCGGGATGATTCAAGCGACATTCGGTAGCCAATGTCAATGTTCATCCCCGAACACAACTTTGGACACCCTGCTGGTGACCTGTGAGGTTACTAAGGTCAAATTCCCAAAATGGTGACATTTGGTCAGATTTGACCTTCGTGACCTCGTCTGACCTTGAAGATATTGACATAAGGTCACCTTAATTTCAGCAAATGTAGATCATCATAGCACCTACCTACCCTGTTAGTTTGCTCGTTCTAGCTCTCTTCTTGCTCTACTTTCGGAGATATCAGGGGGGGGGGGGGCACAAAAGTGCCCCCTCCCCCTCTCCAGTGCGCGTTAGTGGCATACCCCTCTCTAGTGCGCGTGAGTGGCATACCCCTCTCCAGTGCGCGTGAGTGGCATACCCCTCTCCAGTGCGCGTTAGTGGCATACCCCTCTCCAGTGCGCGTTAGGGCATACCCCTCTCCAGTGCGCGTTAGTGGCATACCCCTCTCCAGTGCGCGTGAGTGGCATACCCCTCTCCAGTGCGCGTGAGTGGCATACCCCTCTCCAGTGCGCGTTAACACTCGCATGTCGCGGATTTTGATGAACTTATCCTCCTAGGGGCAATCGGTCACGCTGATTATGGCTGTAATATTTATTTTTGCCTGTTTTAGCGGTTTCAAAGTTATAGTCTCCGGCGTTTTGCTGATCACAACTTCAGACCACTTTTCGGGTGAATTTTCCACCCACATAGCATGCAGTGAGTGGATTAAAGTATGCAGCACTGTATTTGAAATGGTCCATACCGTGATGCTATGCTATGCTATGCGTGAAATTCCCCCTCCTGCCAAAGATATGAGCTGACTTTGCCGGCCTCCTTCCCAGGAGTGTCAGTTGGTGACGGCCAGTCAGGACATGTACGTCAAGTTCATCGACGTCACCAACCCGCGCAACATCGCCAGCATGCCCAAGGCCAAGGACCCCGTATGGCGCGCACGGTACACGGTACGTCTGCACGGTGCACGGTACGTCTGCACGGGACACGGTACGTCTACACGGTGCACGGTACGTTTGCACGGGACACGGTACGTCTACACGGGACACGGTGCGTCTACACGGGACACGGTACGTCTACACGGGACACGGTACGTCTGCACGGGACACGGTACGTCTACACGGGACACGGTACGTCTGCACGGGACACGGTACGTCTACACGGGACATGGTACGTCTGCACGGGACACGGTACGTCTGCACGGGACACGGTACGTCTGCACGGGACACGGTACGTCTGCACGGGATACGGTACGCCTACAAGGTGCACGGTACGTTCTACACGGGACACGGTACGTCTGCACGGGACACGGTACGTTCTACACGGGACACGGTACGTCTACACGGGACACGGTGCGTCTACACGGGACACGGCACGTCTGCACGGTACACGGTACGTCTACACGGGACACGGTACGTCTGCACGGGACACGGTACGTCTGCACGATACGTCTGCACGTCTGCACGGTACATGGTACGTCTGCACGGTACACGGTACGTCTGCACGGGACACGGTACGTCTGCACGGCACACGGTACGTCTACACGGGACACGGTACGTCTACACGGGACACGGTACGTCTCCACGGCACACGGTACGTCTGCACGGGACACGGTACGTCTGCACGGCACACGGTACGTCCGCACGGTAAGCGGTACGTCTGCTGATAGACGGGACTATTTTCGATAGGTACATCCATCCTGTATGGTGTGTTGTCTGTATGGTGTGTTGTCTGTATGGTGTGTTGTCTGTATGGTGTGTTGTCTGTATGGTGTGTTGTGTGTATGGTGTGTTGTCTGTATGGTGTGTTGTCTGTATGGTGTGTTGTCTGTATGGTGTGTTGTCTGTATGGTGTGTTGTCTGTATGGTGTGTTGTCTGTATGGTGTGTTGTCTGTATGGTGTGTTGTCTGTATGGTGTGTTGTCTGTATGGTGTGTTGTCTGTATGGTGTGTTGTCTGTATGGTGTGTTGTCTGTATGGTGTGTTGTCTGTATGGTGTGTTGTCTGTATGGTGTGTTGTCTGTATAGTGTGTTGTCCGTATAGTGTGTTGTCTGTATGGTGTGTTGTCTGTATGGTGTGTTGCCTGTATGGTGTGTTGTCTGTATGGTGTGTTGTCTGTATGGTGTTTTGTCTGTATGGTGTGTTGTCTGTATGGTGTGTTGTCTGTATGGTGTGTTGTCTGTATGGTGTGTTGTCTGTATGGTGTGTTGTCTGTATAGTGTGTTGTCTGTATGGTGTGTTGTCTGTATGGTGTGTTGTCTGTATGGTGTGTTGTCTGTATGGTGTGTTGTCTGTATGGTGTGTTGTCTGTATAGTGTGCTGCCTGTATGGTGTGTTGTCTGTATGGTGTGTTGTCTGTATGGTGTGTTGTCTGTATGGTGTGTTGTCTGTATGGTGTGTTGTCTGTATAGTGTGTTGTCTGTATGGTGTGTTGTCTGTATAGTGTGTTGTCTGTATGGTGTGTTGTCTGTATGGTGTGTTGTCTGTATGGTGTGTTGTCTGTATGGTGTGTTGTCTGTATGGTGTGTTGTCTGTATGGTGTGTTGTCTGTATGGTATGTTGTCTGTATGGTGTGTTGTCTGTATAGTGTGTTGTCTGTATGGTGTGTTGTCTGTATGGTGTGTTGTCTGTATGGTGTTGTCTGTATGGTGTGTTGTCTGTATGGTGTGTTGTCTGTATGGTGTGTTGTCTGTATGGTGTGTTGTCTGTATGGTGTGTTGTCTGTATGGTGTGTTGTCTGTATGGTGTGTTGTCTGTATGGTGTGTTGTCTGTATGGTGTGTTGTCTGTATGGTGTGTTGTCTGTATGGTGTGTTGTCTGTATGGTGTGTTGTCTGTATGGTGTGTTGTCTGTATGGTGTGTTGTCTGTATGGTGTGTTGTCTGTATGGTGTGTTGTCTTTATGGTGTGTTGTCTGTATGGTGTGTTGTATGTATGGTGTGTTGTCTGTATGGTGTGTTGTCTGTATGGTGTGTTGTCTGTATGGTGTGTTGTCTGTATGGTGTGTTGTCTGTATGGTGTGTTGTCTGTATGGTGTGTTGTCTGTATGGTGTGTTGTCTGTATGGTGTGTTGTCTGTATGGTGTGTTGTCTGTATGGTGTGTTGTCTGTATAGTGTGTTGTCTGTATAGTGTGTTGTCTGTATGGTGTGTTGTCTGTATGGTGTGTTGTCTGTATGGTGTGTTGTCTGTATGGTGTGTTGTCTGTATGGTGTGTTGTCTGTATGGTGTGTTGTCTGTATGGTGTGTTGTCTGTATGGTGTGTTGTCTGTATGGTGTGTTGTCTGTATGGTGTGTTGTCTGTATGGTGTGTTGTCTGTATGGTGTGTTGTCTGTATGGTGTGTTGTCTGTATGGTGTGTTGTCTGTATGGTGTGTTGTCTGTATGGTGTGTTGTCTGTATGGTGTGTTGTCTGTATAGTGTGTTGTCCTGATTGATGATGCACTGCACCAATACACGGTGGATTGACCTGCTAACCTAGTGGGCCATTGATGCTTGGTATTGAGGAGATAATGCACATGTATACACTTGCATGAAGCACAGGGCATACACACGCTACGTTGATTGTCCGGGCGGTTTCAGTGTGCGTCAGCTACCCTCTGCCGACCAATCTGTGTCCGATCTGCGCCCAAAAACCCCAACCATCATCATCATCATCATCATCATGTGTCCGATCCAGTGCGGTGGCTGTCTGTTCAGTCACCACCTTTTCGTCAGAAGAAGGTGTGTCCCGCCCTGACCCGGTGTGTCCCGTCCTGACCCGGTGTGTCCCGCCCTGACCCGGTGTGTCCCGTCCTGACCCGGTGTGTCCCGCCCTGACCCGGTGTGTCCCGCCCTGACCCGGTGTGTCCCGCCCTGACCCGGTGTGTCCCGTCCTGACCCGGTGTGTCCCGTCCTGACCCGGTGTGTCCCGTCCTGACCCGGTGTGTCCCGTCCTGACCCGGTGTGTCCCGTCCTGACCCGGTGTGTCCCGTCCTGACCCGGTGTGTCCCGCCCTGACCCGGTGTGTCCCGCCCTGACCCGGTGTGTCCCGTCCTGACCCGGTGTGTCCCGCCCTGACCCGGTGTGTCCCGTCCTGACCCGGTGTGTCCCGTCCTGACCCGGTGTGTCCCGCCCTGACCCGGTGTGTCCCGCCCTGACCCGGTGTGTCCCGCCCTGACCCGGTGTGTCCCGTCCTGACCCGGTGTGTCCCGTCCTGACCCGGTGTGTCCCGTCCTGACCCGGTGTGTCCCGCCCTGACCCGGTGTGTCCCGCCCTGACCCGGTGTGTCCCGCCCTGACCCGGTGTGTCCCGTCCTGACCCGGTGTGTCCCGCCCTGACCCGGTGTGTCCCGTCCTGACCCGGTGTGTCCCGTCCTGACCCGGTGTGTCCCGTCCTGACCCGGTGTGTCCCGTCCTGACCCGGTGTGTCCCGCCCTGACCCGGTGTGTCCCGTCCTGACCCGGTGTGTCCCGTCCTGACCCGGTGTGTCCCGCCCTGACCCGGTGTGTCCCGCCCTGACCCGGTGTGTCCCGTCCTGACCCGGTGTGTCCCGTCCTGACCCGGTGTGTCCCGTCCTGACCCGGTGTGTCCCGACCTGACCCGGTGTGTCCCGCCCTGACCCGGTGTGTCCCGCCCTGACCCGGTGTGTCCCGTCCTGACCCAGTGTGTCCCGTCCTGACCCGGTGTGTCCCGTCCTGACCCGGTGTGTCCCGCCCTGACCCGGTGTGTCCCGCCCTGACCCGGTGTGTCCCGTCTTGACCCGGTGTGTCCCGTCCTGACCCGGTGTGTCCCGTCCTGACCCGGTGTGTCCCGTCCTGACCCGGTGTGTCCCGCCCTGACCCGGTGTGTCCCGCCCTGACCCGGTGTGTCCCGCCCTGACCCGGTGTGTCCCGTCCTGACCCGGTGTGTCCCGCCCTGACCCGGTGTGTCCCGTCCTGACCCGGTGTGTCCCGTCCTGACCCGGTGTGTCCCGCCCTGACCCGGTGTGTCCCGTCCTGACCCGGTGTGTCCCGTCCTGACCCGGTGTGTCCCGCCCTGACCCGGTGTGTCCCGCCCTGACCCGGTGTGTCCCGCCCTGACCCGGTTTGTCCCGTCCTGACCCGGTGTGTCCCGTCCTGACCCGGTGTGTCCCGACCTGACCCGGTGTGTCCCGCCCTGACCCGGTGTGTCCCGCCCTGACCCGGTGTGTCCCGTCCTGACCCGGTTTGTCCCGTCCTGACCCGGTGTGTCCCGTCCTGACCCGGTGTGTCCCGCCCTGACCCGGTGTGTCCCGCCCTGACCCGGTGTGTCCCGTCCTGACCCGGTGTGTCCCGTCCTGACCCGGTGTGTCCCGTCCTGACCCGGTGTGTCCCGCCCTGACCCGGTGTGTCCCGCCCTGACCCGGTGTGTCCCGTTCTGACCCGGTGTGTCCCGTCCTGACCCGGTGTGTCCCGTCCTGACCCGGTGTGTCCCGTCCTGACCCGGTGTGTCCCGTCCTGACCCGGTGTGTCCCGTCCTGACCTGGTGTGTCCCGTCCTGACCCGGTGTGTCCCGTCCTGACCCGGTGTGTCCCGTCTTGACCCGGTGTCCCGTCCTGACCCGGTGTGTCCCGTCCTGACCCGGTGTGTCCCGCCCTGACCCGGTGTGTCCCGTCCTGACCCGGTGTGTCTCGCCCTGACCCGGTGTGTCCCGTCCTGACCCGGTGTGTCCCGTCCTGACTCGGTGTGTCCCGTCCTGACCCGGTGTGTCCCGTCCTGACCCGGTGTGTCCCGCCCTGACCCGGTGTGTCCCGTCCTGACCCGGTGTGTCCCGTCCTGACCAGGTGTGTCCCGTCCTGACCCGGTGTGTCCCGTCCTGACCGGTGTGTGTGTCCCCGCCCCCAGCCGTTCGGCAGCGGCCTGGTGACGGTGGCCGTGCCGCAGCTCCGTCGCGGCGACAACTACTGCCTCTGTCTGTGGAACACCAACAGCCTGGGCTCGCCGCAGCACACCTTCACCGGCCACTCGGACGTGGTGCTTGAGTTCGACTGGCGCCAGCCGGAGCCGACGCAGGCGCGAGGTACCCCCTCCCCCTCCCCTACATCGCCCACAGCGGATCTGAACCCAGCCAGGGTGGTGCGGGGTGTCGCCGCCGCCGCCGCCGTCGCAGCTGCTGACCGCTGGTCGTGTCCGTTGTAGGTTGTTAGTTCCACCGCGTCTGTAACAGCCAACAGATTCACAGGCAGATATTATGTGCAGCTGCTGACCGCTGGTCGTGTCCGCTGTAGGTTGTTAGTTCCACCGCGTCGGTAACAGCCAACAGATTCACAGGCAGATGTTATGTGCAGCTGCTGACCGCTGGTCGTGTCCGCTAACAGCCAACAGATTCACGGAGACTGCAGCTGCTGAAGTCAGACTAATGCCGCCGTAAGGAAGAAAGCCGTAGCTCGGTGTTTTTTAGCCGAACAAAATTGTTCAGGAGAAGAAAAATACTGTTTCCAAGCCTGACACGTGCACGCTTTACACAGGTATATGATATGATATACCATCAGGTGCGTCTTAACGCGCTTACTTCGATGGTTTGCTTTTAAATTTCATGATTTCCCATAGAAAAGGATGTAACTTCAAAAAACTTTTCTCCTTGCGGAAAACTGCTTCAAATATCGCTAAAACTGTCAGGAAAAAACATCATGTCAGGTAAAACGCCGTATCTTGGGAGTTTTCATTAATTCTGCTCTCAGGAAAAATGCCGTATCTCATCGCGCCCGTTCATTCCCATTCATTTCTTGTAACATAGGAAGGTCCTGGAATTACACTGGAGTACGTTTGAAGCATCACACCCCTCCACATGCATAATAAAACATGCTGAAGTTGCATTACATTGTATGCACTCCTGGATGACAGCACTTGGTGCGGCAGAGAGCTACACAAACTCATAATGAACCAGACTCACAGCAGCAGATTCGTCACCGGTCACCAGCTTATGGGGACTTTGAATATCGCATCAGCCAGGAAAAGCTCGTGTTTTCTTCGGCAACATCATATTCGGAGGTACCAGCCTCAAATAGGATCATGCCGTGGCGCAGAAGACGGCAAGCCGCAGACCGTCTGAGTCTGGCGGAACTGTCGCTGTCCATTCACTTTTTTACTGGGTGCCGGCCGCTTGCAGACGGTCTTCTTCCATACACCACACGTGCCGCCAGCAAGGGTGCGCTAGGCGATGGCGGGGCGACGGGTGGTCTCGTCCGCCCACCCTTCGAAGCAAGTCTGTGATCTTTTGAGCCGGTCCCGTGACGACCTTCCCGAGGGTGGGGAGATGTCTCCGGAGCCGGCTACTCACAGCCGGTCCCGTGACGACCTTCCCGAGGGTGGGGAGATGTCTCCGGGAGCTGCTCCTCACAGCCGGTCCCGTGACGACCTTCCCGAGGGTGGGGAGATGTCTCCGGAGCCGGCTACTCACAGCCGGTCCCGTGACGACCTTCCCGAGGGTGGGGAGATGTCTCCGGAGCCGGCTACTCACAGCCGGTCCCGTGACGACCTTCCCGAGGGTGGGGAGATGTCTCCGGAGCCGGCTACTCACAGCCGGTCCCGTGACGACCTTCCCGAGGGTGGGGAGATGTCTCCGGAGCCGGCTACTCACAGCCGGTCCCGTGACGACCTTCCCGAGGGTGGGGAGATGTCTCCGGAGCCGGCTACTCACAGCCGGTCCCGTGACGACCTTCCCGAGGGTGGGGAGATGTCTCCGGGAGCTGCTCCTCACAGCCGGTCCCGTGACGACCTTCCCGAGGGTGGGGAGATGTCTCCGGAGCCGGCTACTCACAGCCGGTCCCGTGACGACCTTCCCGAGGGTGGGGAGATGTCTCCGGAGCCGGCTACTCACAGCCGGTCCCGTGACGACCTTCCCGAGGGTGGGGAGATGTCTCCGGGAGCTGCTCCTCACAGCCGGTCCCGTGACGACCTTCCCGAGGGTGGGGAGATGTCTCCGGAGCCGGCTACTCACAGCCGGTCCCGTGACGACCTTCCCGAGGGTGTGGAGATGTCTCCGGAGCCGGCTACTCACAGCCGGTCCCGTGACGACCTTCCCGAGGGTGGGGAGATGTCTCCGGGAGCTGCTCCTCACAGCCGGTCCCGTGACGACCTTCCCGAGGGTGGGGAGATGTCTCCGGAGCCGGCTACTCACAGCCGGTCCCGTGACGACCTTCCCGAGGGTGGGGAGATGTCTCCGGAGCCGGCTACTCACAGCCGGTCCCGTGACGACCTTCCCGAGGGTGGGGAGATGTCTCCGGAGCCGGCTACTCACAGCCGGTCCCGTGACGACCTTCCCGAGGGTGGGGAGATGTCTCCGGAGCCGGCTACTCACAGCCGGTCCCGTGACGACCTTCCCGAGGGTGAGGAGATGTCTCCGGAGCCGGCTACTCACAGCCGGTCCCGTGACGACCTTCCCGAGGGTGGGGAGATGTCTCCGGAGCCGGCTACTCACAGCCGGTCCCGTGACGACCTTCCCGAGGGTGGGGAGATGTCTCCGGAGCCGGCTACTCACAGCCGGTCCCGTGACGACCTTCCCGAGGGTGGGGAGATGTCTCCGGAGCCGGCTACTCACAGCCGGTCCCGTGACGACCTTCCCGAGGGTGGGGAGATGTCTCCGGAGCCGGCTACTCACAGCCGGTCCCGTGACGACCTTCCCGAGGGTGGGGAGATGTCTCCGGAGCCGGCAACTCACAGCCGGTCCCGTGACGACCTTCCCGAGGGTGGGGAGATGTCTCCGGAGCCGGCTACTCACAGCCGGTCCCGTGACGACCTTCCCGAGGGTGGGGAGATGTCTCCGGGAGCTGCTCCTCACAGCCGGTCCCGTGACGACCTTCCCGAGGGTGGGGAGATGTCTCCGGGAGCTGCTCCTCACAGCCGGTCCCGTGACGACCTTCCCGAGGGTGGGGTGATGTCTCCGGAGCCGGCTACTCACAGCCGGTCCCGTGACGACCTTCCCGAGGGTGGGGAGATGTCTCCGGGAGCTGCTCCTCACAGCCGGTCCCGTGACGACCTTCCCGAGGGTGGGGAGATGTCTCCGGAGCCGGCTACTCACAGCCGGTCCCGTGACGACCTTCCCGAGGGTGGGGAGATGTCTCCGGAGCCGGCTACTCACAGCCGGTCCCGTGACGACCTTCCCGAGGGTGGGGAGATGTCTCCGGAGCCGGCTACTCACAGCCGGTCCCGTGACGACCTTCCCGAGGGTGGGGAGATGTCTCCGGAGCCGGCTCCTCACAGCCGGTCCCGTGACGACCTTCCCGAGGGTGGGGAGATGTCTCCGGAGCCGGCTCCTCACAGCCGGTCCCGTGACGACCTTCCCGAGGGTGGGGAGATGTCTCCGGAGCCGGCTACTCACAGCCGGTCCCGTGACGACCTTCCCGAGGGTGGGGAGATGTCTCCGGAGCCGGCTACTCACAGCCGGTCCCGTGACGACCTTCCCGAGGGTGGGGAGATGTCTCCGGAGCCGGCTACTCACAGCCGGTCTCGTGACGACCTTCCCGAGGGTGGGGAGATGTCTCCGGAGCCGGCTACTCACAGCCGGTCCCGTGACGACCTTCCCGAGGGTGGGGAGATGTCTCCGGAGCCGGCTACTCACAGCCGGTCCCGTGACGACCTTCCCGAGGGTGGGGAGATGTCTCCGGAGCCGGCTACTCACAGCCGGTCCCGTGACGACCTTCCCGAGGGTGGGGAGATGTCTCCGGAGCCGGCTACTCACAGCCGGTCCCGTGACGACCTTCCCGAGGGTGGGGAGATGTCTCCGGAGCCGGCTACTCACAGCCGGTCCCGTGACGACCTTCCCGAGGGTGGGGAGATGTCTCCGGAGCCGGCTACTCACAGCCGGTCCCGTGACGACCTTCCCGAGGGTGGGGAGATGTCTCCGGAGCCGGCTACTCACAGCCGGTCCCGTGACGACCTTCCCGAGGGTGGGGAGATGTCTCCGGAGCCGGCTACTCACAGCCGGTCCCGTGACGACCTTCCCGAGGGTGGGGAGATGTCTCCGGAGCCGGCTACTCACAGCCGGTCCCGTGACGACCTTCCCGAGGGTGGGGAGATGTCTCCGGAGCCGGCTACTCACAGCCGGTCCCGTGACGACCTTCCCGAGGGTGGGGAGATGTCTCCGGAGCCGGCTACTCACAGCCGGTCCCGTGACGACCTTCCCGAGGGTGGGGAGATGTCTCCGGAGCCGGCTCCTCACAGCCGGTCCCGTGACGACCTTCCCGAGGGTGGGGAGATGTCTCCGGAGCCGGCTACTCACAGCCGGTCCCGTGACGACCTTCCCGAGGGTGGGGAGATGTCTCCGGAGCCGGCTACTCACAGCCGGTCCCGTGACGACCTTCCCGAGGGTGGGGAGATGTCTCCGGAGCCGGCTACTCACAGCCGGTCCCGTGACGACCTTCCCGAGGGTGGGGAGATGTCTCCGGAGCCGGCTACTCACAGCCGGTCCCGTGACGACCTTCCCGAGGGTGGGGAGATGTCTCCGGAGCCGGCTACTCACAGCCGGTCCCGTGACGACCTTCCCGAGGGTGGGGAGATGTCTCCGGAGCCGGCTCCTCACAGCCGGTCCCGTGACGACCTTCCCGAGGGTGGGGAGATGTCTCCGGAGCCGGCTACTCACAGCCGGTCCCGTGACGACCTTCCCGAGGGTGGGGAGATGTCTCCGGAGCCGGCTACTCACAGCCGGTCCCGTGACGACCTTCCCGAGGGTGGGGAGATGTCTCCGGAGCCGGCTACTCACAGCCGGTCCCGTGACGACCTTCCCGAGGGTGGGGAGATGTCTCCGGAGCCGGCTACTCACAGCCGGTCCCGTGACGACCTTCCCGAGGGTGGGGAGATGTCTCCGGAGCCGGCTCCTCACAGCCGGTCCCGTGACGACCTTCCCGAGGGTGGGGAGATGTCTCCGGAGCCGGCTACTCACAGCCGGTCCCGTGACGACCTTCCCGAGGGTGGGGAGATGTCTCCGGGAGCTGCTCCTCACAGAGGTGTACAGGAGCCTCTTCACACGGGGACGGTGCCTCCCCCAGCAGGGGAGTCAAGTGTTTCCAATATCACCCTTTCGCTCCGCACGACACCTTCCCCGGCATCTGGTCCAGCGTCTCCTCGCAGCTCTTCGTATATCCTCCGGCGGGCCGGTTCTAGTGGAGGCTGTCGACAAGCTGGTGGTTGTATGAATGTTGTTCGGTGTCCCACAACGCGATGCTTGTGGTGATGAGCAGCTGCTCTCGGCGGGCTGCGGAGGCCGGTCACTTCGATCCTTGCCAGTCTCGTTCTGGCACAGCTTCGATTATACCGCAGCCGACATCGGGACCGCGGTTCTTCGGCCGCAGGAGGTTCAATGCGTGTTTCTCTGTCGCAACTGCTGCTAACAGCTTTCTTCTGGTGGCGAAGTGTTGAAGGCCAGCCTCCCTGGTCAGTGCTCCTGTCGTGGTTTACTGCAGGCACCCAGTGATGGTGTGGCAGGCCAAGTGATGGACATTCTCTAGCCCTTCGACGCTGACCTTGTTGGCTCCGGATATCCAGGCACAGACTGCGTAGTTAGCACAGGCTCACGAGAACGTCGCGCAGATGTTACAAAGCTCCGACGCCGCGCGCATCCAAAGTCGTGTCATTCGTGGCTCGGAGGACATTGTTCCGCAAGTTCATGTTCCCATCGACTTGTTTGATGTGTTGGTTGAAGGCAAGGCCTCAGTCCAGCGATAAATGTTGCATGACAGTGTTTGCTATTGGAGGCGAAGTCTGGCCTCTCCTGGCTTCGGTTGAATCCAGTGTAAATATTGTGTTTCTCCGGACTATCGGTCATCTTCCACTGGGTGGGGCACTTCTCTAGCTGCAAGAACGTTTCTTGTAGTATATTGCACCTTTTGCTGACGTGGCTGGTGGTGCACCAGAGCGCCTCATCGTCCACGACGGGATATTTTTTGCTGATTCGGATGTCAGGTCGTGGATAATGCTAAATCATATGTTGAGAAGTACAGGGTAAGTCGCAGCCCCCTGCGTTGTGCCGTCGATTCTGAGAAGTACAGGGTAAGTCGCAGCCCCCTGCGTTGTGCCGTCGATTCCGTAAGCTCCATCCGATTGATGATAATTAAATGCCTCAGTTCGGCAATTAAGTGCCTCAGTTAAATTCCTCAGCCGTAAGATACGGCTTTTTGTGACGTGAATACCTCTCTCCGGGAGAAGTGCCCGCCAGGAAGAAAACCGTAAGTCTGATGTTTTGGCGAGTTAC